>WBZZ01006595.1:30000-51639 GCA_019918135.1 Paulinella micropora | reverse complement strand
ACACACACATATATACACCTGCATACGTACACACCTGCATACGTACACACAATGAGTTTCACCATGACTCCATTCCATTCATTCACTCATTCACTCACTCACTCACTCACTCACTTCCTTCTCCACTCACTCACTCACTCACTCACTCACTCACTCATCACTGACTCACCTAAGAATCTATTTTGTAAATACTCATCATACTAATATGGAGCAATACCTCATCAACATTTCTCTGACTTGGGATCTGAAGCGTCCCTCCTGGACCTACAGAAAAACAAAGTAGTGGACAGTGAGCAGGGAAAGAATTGTGAATGCCATTGACCTGGAGTGCCCTGCGATGTCGCAGCAGAATCTGTTGACGACTCTCATGCTCTTGAAGAGCTTGTTGTTTAGACTTGGTTGGCTGTTGGGAAGGTGAATTCAGTCGATTCATTACAGAAGGGTGACTTCAGTCAATCGTCAGGCAAGAGGGACAAAATGGCATTTCGGCAGCCCAAAGTGGAAACTTCAGCTCCTCTAATCCAATTTTCAGAATCCTTTGACCACATTTTCACAAGTCAGGGGCCTGTGCATTTCATCCAGTTCACATGGTACTAGTCATGTGTACTAGTCCGTTCAGCAATATGTAACAAAATGTGCTCAGGCGACAAATTTTTTATCGTGCTTCTTCTTGCAAGTCATTTATATGTGTAGAGTCGGGCGATAAACTTACGTGAGGGTGAGTTTAATAAATGATCATATATGTATATATGTATATATACATAATATATATATATATATACATATATATAAATATATAAATATATAAATATATATATATATATATAACTAGTATGAGGGGAAGGGGTGATCCATGAGTTTATTTCGCTTAGGTTTTTTCAATACTCCGAAATCTGACTCTCCCGCCCCCCCCCCCCCCCTCGTGAGTTTATCGCCCGGCGTCGACTCTACTGTACTACTAGTACTAGTACTAGTAGCTACTAGTACTAGTACTAGTAGCTACTAGTACTACTAGTACTAGCACTATTATGCTCCTTCGGCTGTAGGAATATTAATTCTAGTAATTAAGAATATGTGTGTGTTTCTTTCTCATAGATCAAAGGAAAGAGGGGCGGCCAAACACTCTTGATACGTCATAACTAGAAGATGATTACCCTTTTCGCGCAGGTATTTTCAAGAAAAATACCAGCCCGAAAAGGGTCTTAACAGACCAAATCGTCATTTTTCACTTCATAAGAAATAATTAAGAAATCAAGAGGAAATCAAAAAGGAATCGAAAAGGAAGAAGGAAGCAAGAAGAAACATAAATAAAAATATGATATGATAGAAACAAGGAAATATGGAATGGAACAAAAACCACACACCACATTGATAATAACAAAAACACAATACCACCAAAAAATAACATAGCTGAAAATTAGGAAAAAAGAAAACAAAGGACGACAGAACCCAGAACAGAATTTTTACGGTAGCCATATCGGCCCACCAAAACGAGAAAGGCATTTCAAACCACTCACCAGGAAAATTAGAAATAGAACATCTAGAACATAATCCAATCGGTCCAAGTATGGATTATATGGAATAACTAATAACAAAAAATGAAAAAAATGGAAATAAAAGACAGAAACCGCCCACCTAAACCTTTTTCCCAGCGACAAAAATCGTCGGCGATTCATTCCATCAGAATTCAGAAAACCAAAGAAGAGCAGGAGTTCAAGAGCGAAACCCTGACCCGACCCAGCCCGACCCGACCCAGCCCAACCCGACCCAGCCCAAGCCAAGGTAAGATGAGCGAAAGTGTGATAAGTAAACAAAATAAATCAATTGATGATTATGTATTCGCTTTTGAAACAAATAAACACGGAGTTGATAAGTTAACTAGAACAAAAATAGCTTCCGAAGAAAAAATAAATAAGTTGAATAAAGAAATAGACCTCTTAATGAGAAAAAGAAATGAAGAGAGAGTGAAGTTAGATGCTGTTATGAAAGTTATCAGGAAGATGGAACAAGAAAGTTTATATGTGGAAGAAGATAGGATTGCCAACTTACAAAGAAAAAATGATATAATAAGAACTAATAAAGAACTAAAATTGTTTAATGCCTGGAAAAAGGAAAATAGATATGAGTATCAAAGAGAAGTTATTGATAAAATAAGAAAGGTGATAGTAGATGAGGGGTTGACTTTCAATAAATCTTATATAAAATATTCTGATTATGATTTACATATTATGATGAAAACGAATGGTGATGCTAATATGAATAAATGAATAAATGATGTAAATAGTGGCTCACCCACTTCGCCCCTTGGCACATAGGGCTATATAAATAATGTGTCTATATTTTATCCGAAAAAAATCGGGCGAAAGCCCCCCATCGTACAAAGAAATTTATCTCTTATCAATTTATGGTAGGATGAAAAAGAAAAAGACCGCGGAGGACGAGCTATTTCGCAATTTAAAAGACAACGGTTCTATGGATGAAATCGCAAACATCCTGCGTAGGGCTAAGCTCGGCGAGTTGAAGGATGCCCCCGCCGACCCAGCCCAGCCCGACCCAGCCCAGCCCGACCCAGCCCCAGCCGACCCAGCCCAGCCCGACCCAGCCCAGCCCGACCCAGCCCCCGCCGACCCAGCCCCCGCCGACCCCGCCCCTGGCCCAGCACCTAACGACCCAGCCCCTGCTGAACCCGCCCCGCGCCGTCCAATACCTGAAATAGGCTGGACCTCATTTGAGCAAACAGCAAGGAATGTTGAGGGTAAGCGATTTGTTCAAGTTCATACCGAATTCATCTTGGCAAGAAAAAAAGTGAGAGATCATGCTATGAAACATTGGGCTGGTGATTTTTTTGAAGAAAATCCAGAAGAGAAAAAAAATGAATACTACTTTGGTTGGGCGAGAGTTGATGACACTATAAGAAAACAAAAAAATAAGCAATTATTTCTTGTGTCGGTGGGTGAGCCAGACGAGTTGATTATTTTCAATTCGCTCACATCGATGAACAGAACATTACAGAACAGGATTTCAGCGATTAAGTGGATTATTCCGATGATGCCTTGGGACTAAATAAAATTTTTCTCACTCACAAATCTAATATTACTCTTGCTTTTCTTCTCTACTGCTAGTTCGGACATTCTCAGGTTGAATGTCTTCACGGTTTAATAATTCCTTTGTTTTTTTCGCTTTTGTTAAATCTTTAACTTGTTCGTTAATTTGTTTTTCTTCGTCAGCTGGTTTATCAAATTTGGTCTTTAATAATTCCCTAGGACTGACTAGCTCGCCTGAATTTAATATTAATTTAAATCCCTTTCTTCCGACGACGGTGTAAATCTGCTTACTGTATTGTCGTCCCCCTTTTGAAAATAAATTTCTTTTTAATTCCTTTCTCACTCTATCTCCCTTTTCAAATTCGTCAATTAGACCATCCCGTTGAATTCGTTATTTACTTTTATTTACATCCTTAAATACATCAATCGGCCTAGCTTGAATTGTTCTATGATGTCGCATATTATAAGCATCTACCATATCATCAATCCAAGAAAGCCAATCAAAATTACCATTAGTTTCAAATAGAATGTCAAGCCACCGCCTAATAGTTCTGATTACTCTATCCACAATCGCAAGAGCACGATGGTCTCCAACTTCAACCGTCCTGTGTTCAATATTATTCTCTCTGAAATAATCCTTAACCGCCCCTTTGTATTCACTTCCGCTATCTGTTGTAATTGATTCGGGAGTGTATGGTATTGATTTCAAAGCCATATAAACTTCTTTCGCCGTTTTGTTTTTAAGCGGTTTAATAATTAAAAATCGGCTGTGAGTGTCAATCCAAAACAACATCCAGGCATAACCTTTATTTCCTTTCTTGTCTTTAAGTTTTGACATATCCGCCAAATCTACAAATACTTGTTTAAGCGGTTTGTCTGCCCATATTGTATTGCATTTATCGGTTGGTAATCTTTTTTGGTAATGTATTTCAAGTGCTTGTTGTTCCTTTCTTTCATTCTCGTCATCTACAACTTCATCCGCACCTCCTGGATTGCTGTGTTTGTGGTCCATCTAATATTTTATAACACCTAATGTTGTATCTCTATATATTGCTCTTTCTTTTTTTTCTAGTTCAAAACAATAATTAGAACAAAACTCATACATATAAAACCAATCAAAACTATCATCAATTGCTGTAATCTGTCGGTTCGCTAAACACAGAGTTAATCCACACACATAGCAACTAGTGAAGTCATACATACGATGATTATATAGGTAGTCCATAATGTGTAAACGAACATCTAACGGTAAATTTTTTATCTTGTTCATTATATAATATTATGAGATTTTCAAAGTCAAGTGTAAAAAATAAAAAATATACAACTACTACACCAAAAGGAAAAACAATTCATTTCGGTGATGTCAGATATGAGCATTACAAAGACCGCATAGGACTTTTTTCGCATCTAAACCATTTAGACAAAGAAAGAAGAAGAAATTACAGAGCGAGAGCAAAAGCTATAAGAAATTCAAAAGGAGAATTAACATACAACAATCCAGAGTATGCTAATTACTATTCTTATCATTATTTGTGGTAGTTTCAAAATTTAAGAAATATCTTTGAAACATCATTGTTTTCTTTTTTTGGTTTCTCGGGTTGCTGATTATAAACATTAACTGATATGTTTGATTTCTTACCTTTACCTGTCTTAGGCTGTTCCTCTTCCTCACTTTCGCTCTCACTCTCGCTTTCTTCTAGTTCAGGCAATTTCTTTTTTACCGCTTTCTTCTTCTTCTGTTTAGTCTTCAATTTTATACCCGCAACCCGTTGGGCAATTAGGTCAGCAAAGTCCTGTTCAACCTCTTCTTCCGAGCTACTTTCCTCACTTATCTCACCGTCTCTGCCATCAATCATATCCTTAGCCAACTGTTTCTTAGACACGTGATCCATCTTTTCGTCATTGGTCATTTCTTTTACATTTTTACCCTCTTCCTCCGCAAGTAGTTCCCTCGCCCTCTCAAATCTTTCTCTGCCTCGCATACTGTTTCTTCATTACAGTAGCTTTTTCAAGGTTCTTTACGGCAATCTCTCTATCACCTCTCGGCATTTTCGGTTGTATATCTAACCAAAAATAATTTTTAATCGGTTTAATTATTATCCAAAATATATAATATGTCAAACTTCAAGTCGCTCTTAGGATTGTCAGAAATCGCGACAGACAGCCTATCAATCGCAAACCTTGATCTAACAAACACAAACATAGTGGGCTTAAATACAGACAGAATACCAGAAGATGCTGACCCCGTAAATCATTATTATACTGACGGACGATTTGATACACGATTGGCTACCAAATCAACAACAGACATTAAAGAAGGAAAAAATCTATACTACACAGAGCAACGAGTAAGGGACAATGACGAGGTTAAAGCCTCAACTCAACACCGCTCTAATACTTCTAATCCACACCAAACCAGTTTATATAATCTCATAGACACGAACATATCCGCACCAACGGTCGGGCAATACTTAACATATAATGATGTAGATGGTAAATGGAGACATACAACCATTGGCTCAATTGATACACTCACAGATGTGGTCATAACCGCACCAATCGCAATGAATAGTTATCTAACATATAACTCAATAAACTGGGTAAATAAAACCTTTCCGATAAATGTTGATGAATTCGGCAATATTAGTATGGGCGGTAATTTGAATATAATGGGAGTTAATTTACTAAATACCAAAGATGTTGATACTTGGATATCAGAGCACGAAGACAATAATGATAAAGTGTCCGCGGACGGCTCAATTAATACACACAGCGATGTTTTAATTACAGGCACACCAGCAGACAATCAATTATTAATTTACTCAACAGGACAGTGGAGAAATGTTGCTTCACCTTTTCTAAGATTAGACGGAACCGCGAATATGACAGGCGGATTAAATATGGGAGGATTTGCTATTTCAAATGTCGGTAATGTTGATGGTATTGATGTTTCGGCCCTTGACAGCTCAGCCGTTAAACTAACAGGAGACCAAACAATAACAGGGAATAAAATATTTACTACTTATTTGGGTGTAAAAGATTCAAATCCATTAAATACAGGTAAGTTATTCTTCAATTACAACAATAATATGGGTTCTATTTATTCGTCGGAGGTAGGTGGGGCAACGGGCTATCCACTAAGCATTGTTGGTTCTTCCATACTTCTTGCTCCAACAACAGGGGCGGAATAACACTGACTGGCAATGTTTTAAATTTTAGTGGCACAACAGCAATCAGCGGACTTCCAGCACCATTCTATGACACCGATGCTTCAACGAAGGCTTACACTGATACTAAACTGGCCAAGGACGGCACAGTGGCTATGACGGGTAGTTTAAATATGGGAGGATTTGCGATTACAAATGTTGGTAATGTTGATGGTGTTGATGTTTCTGTTCTTGATACTTCAGTCGTTAAACTAACAGGAGACCAAACCATAGCGGGTATTAAGACATTTAGCAGTATAATAAATGCTAGTGCGGGGATTGATATGAAAAGTCAAAGCATAACAAATGTAAATCAACTAAATGGTAGGTCTATCACAACTTGGCTATCAGAGCACGATACGAACACGGCTAAAGTGTCGGCAAGTGGGAGTATTGATACACATAGCGATGTTATTATAACAACAGCATCAGATAATCAACTACTCATTTATAGCACTGGACAATGGCGAAATGTGGCATCACCCTTTCTTAGATTAGACGGCACTGCTAGTATGACGGGAGGGCTAAATATGGGAAACCAAAGCATAACAAATGTAAATCTTGTTGATGGTGTGGATGTTTCCGTCCTTGATACTTCGGCAGTTAAAACCTCAGGAAACCAAACCATAGCAGGAATTAAGACATTTAGCAGTGCCCTTGAAATAACTGGAAATTCAACGAATGCGACAACAAAAGGAACATTCGTGGTTTTTAACTCAACAGCCAATATAGGAACTATCGGATGTCTTGATATGGGCACGGGCGTAAATTATAACTTTGAAATAAATGCGAAAAAAATAAGTTTCGTTATTGATGGGGTGATTGTCGGCTGGGTAAATGCTTCGGGGCTAGATTGTAATAGTAGCAAAATAGCCAACCTTGGAACTCCGACATTATCAACAGACGGAGCGAATAAAAGTTATGTTGATACTAATTTCGTGGGACTAACAGGAGACCAAACCATAACGGGAACTAAAACATTCAATGGAACGAGAACAGAGATAAAATATCTAACTCTAACAAACACTGCGGATTTTAATAATGTGGATATCACTAATGGCGGAAATATTACATATAATGGGGCGAGGATATTAAACCAAAACGGAGGAGATATATTCTTTTCACAGACGACGGGTGATTGGCAGTCTTTCTTATACACTTTAAATACTGATTCAAGTGGAACCGCGAACCAAAGAGGCTACCTATTCACGAATGTAGCATTTGATGTAAAAGGGGCGGGACTTTATATTTCAAAACTTTTGGATAATAAAAGTGCTTCGTCTGACATCGTCCGTTTTAACAATGCGGGCGGTATGCGGTTTTATGGTGCTTTGGATATGAACAGCAACAACATAACAAGTGGCGGAACAATAACAGGAACTAGATTAACGGCAACTGCGGGTATGACTACAACCACACTCACGGCTAGCGGATTATTAACAGCCGATGGAGGTTGCAAGTTATCCATCCAAAATAAAGTGGATGGAGGGAGCGGACAAGGTATATTTTTATATGATACAGATACTACGGCATGGGGGATTTATATGGCAACTAATCAAGGAGCTACGAATACTAGAAGTTTAGCAGGTGGTTCAGCGGTTGCAGGAAATGATTTCATTCAATGGGCTATGAGATTTAGATGTAATGCTGGTTCAGATACTGGTTTTATATGGGAGAATGGCTCAGAACAATTGTTAATGTCGTTGAATGGACTCAATGGGACTTTATGGACGAAAGGGTTAATAACCGCGAGTGCGGGAGTATCAACAACAACGGCAACCGCGAGTGGATTAATAACGGCAAATGCTGGAATTACATACACGGGAACACTAACATCAGCAACGAATACCAGTGGGGCAAAGATATCCATTCAAGGAGGAACAAATGGAGGAAGCACCAGAGGAATATATATTTGGGATATTACTGACCCAGGCTGGGGGATTTATATGTCTCAGTCTGGGAATAATAAAGCATTAAGCGGAACAGGAACGGCACCAGCAGGAAATGGATTTAGTAGTTATGCCGTAAGATTTAGATCGGGTGCGGACACGACCCACGGTTTTGTGTGGGAAAATGCCAATGATGTTGCTTTAATGTCGTTGAGAGGGAGCGATGGATTTTTGTGGAACAAAGGTGCCTTTCAAGCAGATGGTGGAATAACTCTTCCAACGACATCAAGCGGTTCTTTAACAATAAGACAAAGACCTGCCGCTACTAACGACCCACAACTATTTTTTAAATCAGGAGGATATACAAATTATGGAGCAATTGTTTCTTCTACTGGTTTGCTTCACGCTTGGACTACTTCAAACTCTTCAAGCGAGCCGTCAGGCAGTTATAATTATATTCCGCTTAATGGTGCTTGGACAAACTCCTCGGACAGGAGGCTAAAATCAGATATTAAAACATTAGAATGTGGAGATTGTTGCGAGAAATTAATGAAGATAAATTGTTGTTCATATTATTGGAAATCAGATGAGAAGAAAGAAAAAAAAGGCCACGGATTTATTGCTGATGAAGTTAAAAAAATATTTCCAGAATTTGTATCCGAAAGCGGAATAAAAGCAGAGGATGGAGATGGCAACCTTGAAGGCATAACATATACAGATTTCATACCAATACTTGTCAGTCTTTTCAACATATGGCGGAAAAGGTGATTAATTTAGAAAAAGAAAATAAAACTTTACTTAATATACTACAAGACCAAGCGAACCAATTAGCAGAAATCAGAGCAGTTTTATTTCCTACTAATGCCCCCTAGATTACACCCACCACCAATCATAGAGACGGAAGACCTCACACCCGAACTCAAAAATCGCGTGCTAGATGTCCAAATTAAGCAGGAAGAAAAAAAGATAGACCACGATTACGAGGACAGCTGGGATTGCTGTTTGACTAAGCGAAAAACCGACAGCCGACTTATTAAGTATCTGTTTCAAATGGGTATCATTATTGCCATCATCACCCTTTCTATCGTGAGGTTGTCTGAAAAGAACTTACCGTGTGAAGTTGCCAACACTTATGTGGGTATTTTGACCTTGCTTATCGGTATCTGCCTTCCTTCGCCTTCTTCAAGTAAGAAATGAACATTCATATAGTTGAGTTTTATACCAAGAAGCATCACCAGCACAGATTAGCGGAATAGCTTCATCAAAACTACGACACATATTATTTCCATTATTTATGAAAACACATTTAAATTTGGTTTCTATTCCTTTTTGAATACCATAAAGACAACTTTCATTTTTTTATCACTGACCCGTGAATAGAAATCACAGGCTGTCCGAGCAGAAATATTAATTAATAAAAAGTTTATAAGCAGTAATATAGAGGGATTACAATGACAGACTATAAATACCAAAAGATTATTTTTCTGAGTAATGATTTTGTTGGCGGTAGCAAGACATTTGACAAAAACATTCAAATGAACTTTACACCAACAAGAATGAATGTTAAGTTTATCCACTATATGAATGATATGACGGAGACGAAAACAAAAATCCTTCATATGGACCGCATTGGAATTATTGGCACATTCGCCGATAGCAACACCGCAAACATTTCAAATCTAAACTACAATTTGGGAATTATTAATTGGACAGATGGACAGTATTCGTTTAGGGTATTGAAAACAGACAATGGCAGTATTGAGACTGACCTGCTAGCTGGAAGAATTGTTATTTGTTTGGAATTTCTGGCATAGGGGCCTGCTCCCCCTATATATGCTCAACGAGAAAACCCCGCAGGTAAAATAAAAAATATATTTTAGAATATATAAAAGTATTTGGAGGTGCTATGGAGAAAATCAATAATGTAAAGGTGAAACCAGTCAAGCAAAACGGAGATGGAGACAAGTTGGCAAAAGGATATAAGTTATTTGATGAGGCATTCGCTAACATTTTTCTTCTCGCTCGCAAGAAGAGTGGCAAGACGACTGCACTGTTTGAAATCCTGAAACGAACGACCGACAAAAAGACCCGTATTGTTATTATTGCCAGCACGATACACAAGGACCACATTTACAAAGAAATGGTGAAGCACTTCAAGAAGAAGGGAAACCCGATGGCGATATACACATATTTGAAAACGGACGGATACAGTGTGATTGATTACGAATTGGACAAGCTCAACAAACCCGACGAGGAGCAAGAAGAAGGCGAGATTGTTCAGGACGAGAAAGAAGAACCGAAGCCAAAGTTTTTATATTTTGGAAAAGAAGAAAAGAAGAAACAGGGACAAGCACCAGCAGAAAGACCGAGCAAATACATTACACCAGAAGTTGTTTTCGTGCTAGATGATTTGGGTAGCGGATTAAGGGATAAATCAGTTAGCGACCTACTGAAAAAAAATCGCCATTATAAAAGTAAGGTGATTATGAGCTCGCAGTATCTTAACGACTTACGACCTGAGGCTATTAAACAGTTGGACTACCTCCTTATTTTTCCAGGACAGAGTGTGGATAAAATTAAACTAGTGTATAAGCATTTGGACCTCGGCTACGACCTTGAATACTTCATTGAAAAATACCACGAGGCGACGAAAGAGAGGTTTAACTTTTTGTATGTTGATTCGGTGTCAGACGAACTGAGACAAAATTTCAACAAACGATTTTTGTAATTTTATTATTTATTTTTTTTCATACATTATATAGATGCCAACATCACCAGTGATTATTTCACAACCATCGGGATACAATATCAGCTACAATCCAAGCCCAGTCAGTATGCCACAAGCAGGAGGGGGAAAAGAAAATCAAAAAAGAAACAAACAGGAGGGAAAATTAACTGGAAAAAAGTAGGAAAAGCGATAGTAGATGCTAACAGGTTTATCAAGAAGAACCAATTGATTTCAAGAGGTGCTACTTTTCTGAGCGATGTCGGAGTGCCTTATGCCGATCGTGTAGCGAAGGCGGCAATTAAGCAAGGCTACGGCAAACAACGAGGAGGAGCCGTTAAGTTTAGGTAGGGACAAACCACTCAAATAAAAAACTAAACCTTCTATTATTTTTTTTACTAATAATATATACAATATGAAGACCAAAACTCGTGGAGGTGCGGAGGCGAAGTCTCTGCGAAAACAACGACCGCCGAGGATATACAGAACCAAAGATGGTCGGCCATATATTAAAGTGAAAGGCAAACGAGCATATCTCAACTTTGGCGAGAAAACGAATGACCTTGCAACACTTCAAATCGTTAAACTTTTTTTGAAATATATGAACAAACCCAGAGGTAAAAAAGGACGTACAAAAGAGCGAATAGTCAAATCCGAATTCAACCGCCTTAAACACGAGAACCGCAATCAGGTAAATAATCAACTAGATAAACTCAAACTGGAAAAGTATGAGCAAATGCACGAACTAGAAAAGAAAGACAAAGAAGCAAAAGAACAACAAAAGAAAATAGAAGAGCGAGAAGCCGAAACGAAAAGAAATGAACTCGCACTCATACAGACTGAAACAGCTCAAGCTCAAAGAATGGCTACTATTGACGGAGAAATAAAAAGACAAATTGCGATTAACGATGCTTTGGTTGAAAGAGCAAGAGCATTGAATGAAGCAAAAGGTGAATTGAAAAGAAGTGAAAGAAAACAAAGGGAAAGAAAAGGAAGACAGTATGTTTTGTCCGAAGAAGAAGCCATAGCATTTGCTGAGGAAATTCAAAGAAGGAATGATGAAGCGAAACAACGACAAGACGATTTAAGACAGCAAGCAATAGAAGCAGAACAGAAAGCGGAGGAATCCGACAGAAAAGCATTTATAGCAAATCTGGAAAGAGCTCAAACTTTATTTGCTAGTGGTGGCAAGAAAAGACAGATTAGTGTCAATAGTTTAGCAAAAAAACTAGGGTGGAAAACGAGGGGGAGCAAACACGGAAACAAAGATGTTGAAGGCAGAACAGCCAAAGGTTATATCCAAGAAATCACAGCTGTTAGACAGGGCGAACTTAACATAACACCTAATATGACACTTGAAGAATTGGAAAATGCTTTAATAGGTCTAACAGCACAGGGCGGAACTGGTGCTAAAAAATTTGAAGACATCATAAAAAAATATTAACTAAGATGATGATAAAAAAGCATTTGAAACGAAGTGAATGGAAGACTAAATCAAAGAAAAAAGAATTAGTAAATACCCTAATAAACAAAATGTATGCCGACCCCAACACATATAAAGCACTTTCAAATGAATTCCAGATACAACCAGCAACCCCCGAACCAACACCCACAGAAGAGCAACAACCGCCAGCCACCGAACCACCACCAGCAGAAGAGCAACAACCGCCACCAGAAACACCACCAGAGCAACAACAACCACCAGCAGAAGAGCAACAACCACCCCCAGAAGAGCAACAAAAACTACCAGCGAACTTAGCGGGGGAAGGTAGAGGACTAATGACGGATGAAATAGACAACATTATGAAAAAGCACGATTGGTATTTGGGGACTGTGGCGAGCGACGAAATAAACAAGCTGAAACCAGAACAAAGAAAGAAGTATGGATTTATAATGAACTTAGATAAGTCTAGCCAACCAGGCTCACATTGGATTGCTGTTTGGATTGACACCATTAAAGACGACTCTATTGAAATCTACGACCCGCTCGCCCTCTATAAGCCGACTGAGCTATTTCTACACCAAATGAAACAGCTTATTGAAAAGAGTAAGCCGAACACATATCTGCTTATGAAAGTCAATCAAGTCAAAAACCAAAGCGACACAACAGATACCTGCGGGTGGCATAGTATACGGTTTCTTTTAGAGCGAGCAAAAGGGAACCGCCTTAAATTTGCTAGCGGTTGGACGGACTTAAAAGAAAAAGAAGCGGAGGACCTGAAATCGCAGAATGGGTATGGCTTTGACACATACATTTAGCAGGGGCAAGCCCCCGCACCCCCACAAGTGGTTTGAAGTAATTAAAAACAAAAAATATATTTTCTATTATATATCCAAAAAGTCGGGGTCGTAGGGTGTCCCTACAATGGATTACCGTGGTGGGAAAAGTAGCAACATTTACTATGTCAACAGCAAAAGTAGGATAAACGGCTCGGACAGTGATTTCACTCACTCCATTGATATGAAATCGCTAGACAACCCAACACATTGTAAAATTTTACATATCTATGTGCCGAAATCATATTACTCTGTCGCCAGTCCATACAACACTTTTATTCTGAGTGAAAACGGCAACGAGGCACTCATTACGATACCAGAGGGCAACTACACAATGAACAACTTAAAAAATAAGCTGGCCGAGGTGCTAACCGCAGAAAGCCCCAATGACTACACATACACAATAACAAGCAACAACACAAACACCGACCCAGAAGACGGCAAGCTATTATTTACAGTAGCGAACAATCCCATTAACATTCAACCGCGGTTTGTATTTGACGACGAAACTCGTATTCACGAAATTATGGGGTTTGAGCGGTCCTCTACTTATTTCTTTGCTAATAATAACCTAAGGTCTCCAAATGTCATAATCTTGATGGGCGAAAAAACATTATATCTACAAAGCGACCTCGTCGGAGAAGGCGATAATCACGTGCTCCAAGAAATATACACGGCGAATGAAATCCCGTTCGGCTCTGTTATCTATGACGGAAGCGGGTCGGAGTATGGTAAACGGCTATCTACTAGTTCAAGCAATGTGTATCGGTTTTACTTGACTGACGAAAACGACCAACCCATTAACCTAAACGGTTTGGGTATCGTAATGACATTGTTGATTTACCGCGAGACGAATTATTTTAATTTATGTACATCATTTTTTAATTTGTTAAAAAGCCGTTAATTAATTATTTTATTTTTTTCTCATATTAAAATATAAGACAACCGTAAAAAGAGGAAAAACAAATGCCGACACTCTGGGGTGGGGAACTAGATTTCAGCAGGACTGACTACATCAGTGCTTCTTATCGCTTGAATAAGCTTACCCCTCGTGAGGGTTCTATTAATGTAACTGTGTCTACCGCAGGAGGACAGGAAAGCAACTTTGACCTTATCAGCCGTCCGTTTAACTTGGCTCGCTCTGTTTTGAGTTTTAATTATGCCCCAGATGCGAAGGCTGGAAACTACAATAAATGCTTTATGGACTGTCTGGCCCCAATTAGACAGATTCAATTGATTACTAGGGGTGGTGTTTATCTGTGTGATATTAACGAAGTCGGAAATATCACTAAGATGATTTGGAAACCCGAAACCTCCATTGATGATTTGCTCGCTTTGGAAAACCACGATAATGGAAGTGGAGCAGGTTGTATGCTTCAAAAGTGTAATGCTACAACTACATTTCAACCCGCTAGCGATGCTACAAGGTTGGCCGCATTGGAAACAGCATTGGCCGCTTCGGCAATAGCAGGAAATGCGGCGGGGCAGATTGATACTGGCATTGATGTTGCGAAGGCTCAGATTCAGGCCGCATTACAGGCTTGGATGGCACAACCCACTACAAATGCCCGCCGACACGATGATGCCCTTATTGCGAATGAGACTGGCACGAGTAAGTTCGTTAATGTTGCTTTTAATGAGGCTAAGTATTTCTCAGCTGGAACTATTAACAATGCCAGCCCGAGTGTTAATGTTAAGATTAATCTTGGAATGCTTTACAATACTATTTTCGCTCTGGATAAAACTATTATGTTTCCAGAAATTTTGACTTTGCGGATTGTTTGGCAACAGACACCCAAAATCTTTTATTATAACAATGATGCTCTTTCTACTGGTGGTGGCACTGTTGCGGTAGCTGATTCAAATGTTACTATTACTAATCTCAGCCTGTTCTTAGCTGTTGAAACTAACCCCGATGTCGTTCAATCAATTCAACAGAAGATTATGAGCCCCGAAGGTATGAGCTTCAACATTGATTATTCTTATTTGTATAAAAATACCGTCGGAGTGGCTTCAACTTCTCAAAATGTTATCCTTAGATTTGACAGAGGCCACGGACGGCGAATTAAGAAAATTTATCACTCTGTTTTCAACACAACCGAAAATAAGAACACTGCTTATGACAATAGCAACCTGCTCGGTTCTAAGTCCAAACTTTTTATACCACACTAGACGGAGCACGACTTCAAGAATTCAATGTTGATTGTCAAACTGGAAAACTAGAAGACTATATGTATCTTAAGCCGAAGTTGGAAGGCTCTTCTTTGATGAATAGCAATGTTTATCAATACAACTGGGTTTGGTGCGATAGCTTTGACAATACCCGCCCACTGTGGAGCAAGGACCAAAATGAAATCAGCGGATTAAGTCTAGACACCGAGCGACGATGGGAGTTTATTGCTACCACTGCTAATATTGCTGCCAACCATTACACATTTGTCGTAACTCAGCAAGAAGTAAATGTCAGGAACGGCACCATTACTAGGACCTAATGAACCTTCACCAAAAAAATTAATAAAAATTTTAGATTTATTTTTTTCTTAGAATATACAACTCCGCAATTTTGAAAATTAGTTTTTTGAGGTTGTAGGAGGTTTTTTGTAAAAAAAAAGCTCCTACTATGAGCCACCAAAGAAGTTTGATAGCACAAAATCCTGTCGGAGACTTCATAAATGTCAAAGTCGGGTATGATGGACACATTGAAACCAATAATATGAAAACCGCCTTTGGTGAAGCCCTAACCAGTTCATTAACTCCAGTATTACAGGAAATCTTCCCCTACACAGTTAATACACGGATATGGACGAAAACAGAAACGAAGGCGACCGTTTCATTTAGCAGTAATATGGCTGAATTAAAAACAACCGCAGATGCTACTGCTAATGCGGTATTGACGAGTAAAAAAACAATAAAATACAGAACAGGTATGGGTGTCTTAGCCCGCTTCACTGCCATATGGACTACTGATGAAACTAAGAATTATAGTTCATTTATTGGTATTGGTGATAATGATTTACAAAATGGCTTCTATTTCTACAAAAACAGAGATACGGGTATGAATATTCTACATTGTAAGGGAGGAGTGCCCACATTGATTCAACAAGCGATTTGGAATGACCCCTGTGATGGAACAGGCGATATGCCCTTACTGGATTGGACAAAGGGAAATGTATTTCAAATTCAATTTCAATATTTGGGCTTTGGTGCTATTAAGTTTTCAATTGAGAATCCAACAACAGGCGAATTCCAGCTTGTCCATATGGTTAAGTATGCGAATGCCAATACTGGTGTCAGTCTGCGAAATACAACTCTCCCATTTGTAGCTCGTATCTACAATATCAATCCAGGAAATGGAATACAAAGTTTGAAAACAGCGAGTTGTAGTATGTTTATTGAGGGTCCTAACACTATTAATACAAGCATAACAAACGAAGCGGAAGGAGATGAAAAGGCGAGCACCACTGAAAGCCCAATTCTCAGCATAAAAAATAAAACAACTTTTGATGGTGGTGCGCCAAATTATTCAATTGCTTACCCAACTCTCGTGAGCATATCAAACGAAGACAGCAAGGTTAATATAGTGCGAATTGTGAAAACAACTGGTGCCCTTACGGCTGAGAACTTTGCCGATATTGATGCCAAAACTTCAATCGTATCAAAGGATACCAGTGCGACTGCCCTAGGTGGTGCTACTGTGACGGATGTTATCCTTAAACTTTATGTTAATGCTACTTCTAGCCAGCTTATTGACATGCGAACCTATGACATTCAACTCTCTCCTGGTGAAAATCTAACATTTTTACAAAAGTCTGTATCTACTGTCGCAAATGGAGGAAATGTGAGTGCTATCGTTAATTTCGTAGAAGATCATTGAGGTGAATATATAATTATTTTTGTAATAATTTTTTCTAATATAATAATGTAGAAGATATGTATAGTCGTAAGTTGTATGTTGTGGGTGGTAGGCGGTTTCTAACAAAAGCATCTATAAAATCCTACATAAGAAGAATGATAAACAAATATAACGAAGGAGAAGGGCTGAACCCAGAAAATAGCAATTTCGTGCGAGACCTAATAACTCATCACCCTTGTCTAAAAAATGGCATCATTTATGTTGAAAGTAATTTGACGACTGGAAGAAAACACTTTCGTGTAGATGGTAAGCCGTTTTCGTGGAATTGCTGTGTTGACCTCATAGGCCTTAGCAAATTTAAAAAAATGGCGAGAGTGATAAAAGAAGCGAGCAGGAATACTATAAGACCTCAAATACAAGAATATCTTGACATCGTGGCTATTGATGTATTCGTTGAACCCCGATACATATGCGAAATAAGTGGTGATATATATGAGCGGGTTGATGTCCACGTAGACCACCACTTTGACATCATACAATTCAAAGACATCCTTCAACAATACCTTGAAGTGAATAGAGAATTAGAAGTTGAAGACGGTTTATTGAAAGAACCGCATTTTACCAAGTTTAGCGACTTTCACAAACAGAAAGCAATACTGCGAATAATAAAAAAAGAAATCAATATAAGAGGTAAAATGTATCTCTTACGGTAAATACCTCCTACAAATACCTCTTCAATTCGTCTTTATTTTGGACCCAAGGCTGACGAACTAACCATTCAATGTATGGCTTATCAATCTTTGCGATGTCTTCTATTTTTTTGCCCTTGTATTTCCCGAAATGGAATGTGTCTTTGGGTTGAGCATTTCTCATTTCTTCAATCGCTTTTATTTCGTCGTGGATTACCTTTTGGACATCTTCCAACGAGAAGGATTTTTTTTCGCCTTCAATGGAAAGTTTTTGGAACTTCTCGCACAGTCTAGTGAGGGCGGACATAGTAGGGTGTATATAGTTGGCAGGAAAAAAAAATTAAATAATTAATAATATACGCAATGTCTGAGTGGATTAAGTTTGTTAAGGCTTACTCTGCTAAGCATAACATATCCTATGGTGAAGCATTGAAAAAGGCGGGCAAGGAATGGAAAGGACAAGCCCTTTCAAACCCTCGGCGGGGTCGTAGGGGGAGCAGGCCCCTACAAGGAGGCAGTGCGGATTTATCGGAGGATGTATATTTGTCTTCAACAGATAGAAAAGGTGCGGACGGATGGAAGCCAGTAGCCAGCAAAGAAAAATCAACCGTGTATGAAAAAGATGGCAAAGCTATTGTAGCATTTAAAGGAAGTGCGGATAAAAGGGACCTATTAACCGATGTCGCATTAGTAAAGGGAGTATTGAAAAGAACCCCGAGATATAAAGAAGAGCAGAAGCTGGTTGACGAAGTGATAAAGAAATATGGTAAGGATAATGTAGAGCTGACGGGTCATAGTCTTGGAGGAACGATTGCGAAAGACCTGAGCCGACAAAGCGGTGTAAGGGCAACTACATACAATAAAGGCAGTAGCACGAGAGACCTAATTGAAGGAGTGATTGACCGAGTAGCAGTTAAGGTAAATCCAAAAGGTAAGCGGGCGAAGACTGTGAAGCTAACCACGAACTACCGAACCGCATTTGACCCCGTATCGTTAATGGGTGCTACGGTTGTAAATACTAAGTTAGTGAAACCAAAAAAAGGAATTCATACAATCAGGAGCTTCAAAGGTAAAGGAGCCAAAAAAATTTATTTATAATTCAACCGCGAATGTGGAAACCGAGTGGGATGCTGTCATTATCGTTTATGAACTTACGACCCGTCCATTTATTCTCATTAACTTGTTTTTTAACATTCGTCATATGTAAAATGCTAAAATGTGGGACTTGTTGTTGTTTGCTGTTTCTATCAATGTGTATTTTTTTCATTTGGAAATCCTTTACATTTTCAACTGACCCGCCTTTGTCCATCTTATCAAATGTGTCATAGTTTAGCTGATTAGCATCTAAGCCTTTACCCCTAAAATGGAAATATCTTTTAACTCCATTTTCAGACACTATTTTAACTCCTTTTGAAATATGCTTTAAGTCGTTCTTGGTCATTCCTTCCGTAAAGGCATCCTTCGTCGTAAATTCTAACATATATAGTTTTGGTGCTATCCACACGCCTTTTATAATCTTACATCCATCGCCTAAGTCGTCCCCTATACCGCCTAGTTTCTTATTACCCATATTCTTTACATACTTGGCACATCTCGCGTGAATTTGTAAGCTGTCTGTGTCGGTGTAGTAAAAGTCGTCTTCGATTGTTCTGTTCGGGTTTGCTTCCTTAATATACTTAAACATAATGCGACGGCTGTATGCTAGAATGAATGCCCCATAGTGTGAAGGTTTCGTTATGCTACTCTCTAATAAGATTGGATTGCGAGGTAAGCCCGATATGTGCCACAAATCTTTTCCTTGTTGGTCCGTAAATTTGACAATGTCAGTTATTTGATTACTATTCCAGAATTTCCAGTAATCTTCATTAGTTTGTATATATGTTGTTATTGAAGGTATCGGTCTCTGTATCATCTTACCGTATAGGCTATTCATAAACAGCTTTGCGAGCAGATATTGCGGGCTACCTTTCTCTGCATTTTCCTTCGCCTTAAACATATCGTCTATGTATTTGGCGAAGACACATTCAGATTTGGCGGTGTAGTATCCTTTATGAATGCGGACTTCATAACCTTCGGCTACCATATCCTCAATATCTACACTCGTCAGCCATTGGTCCTTCATATCTTCTAGTCGTCACTTTAAAGAGCCCATTTTGTCTCTCTGTCCAATCCTTGAATGTAATATGTTTTTTGGTGAGATGTAGTCAAGGTTGTAAATACCGATTTGAAGGTTTCGCGGGTCAAATGGTCCGATTGTTTCCAGTATATCGCCAACCATAAAAGCTAACAACATCGCTGTTGGATACAAAGATACGACATCCGCATCTACTAGGTAGTCTATTATTTCGTCAAATGATATCTCTTTTTGTAGGTATCGTTCATACTGAGCTGAAATGAACCGCCTCTTAGATGGGTAAGTCCTTCCGCCGATAATGGCTTTTCTAAATGCTCTTTCCTGCTCCACCGTTGGAAGTCTCACCTCGTATTTACCGTCTACATATTTTTTCCATATGTTAAAAGCCAGACTAGAAGTTGAGATGTATGAAGTTAGATTGACCTTATGAGCTGTAAATATCGTTGTGTTTAATTTGTCGTATAATTCCTTTAAACCCATAACATCGTTTTTAAGATAAGCCAGACAGTCCTGCCTCGTCTTGTCGTCCATATCCTCCCACATCTTCGCCCTGTCGTGGTCAAAATCGCCTTTGAGGGTTTCGCACCCCATACTTTCAAGATTTGATTTGAGACTTCCTTGGGTATGCTTACACATATCCCACATCTTAACATTTTCAAACTCTAAGCAGATAATAGAGCCGTTATTGATTTTTGACGACTTAATCTTAATACCCCTTCTGATTAATTCTTGGTGTATGAAGTAGTGGTCAAAGTTCGCTCCGTTAAAACCATTAACATATAGAACGGGCGGTTTATCTTTTTTGTCCTTCGGCGCCCATCCTGCTTTTGCCTTCTCGCCTCGCTCTATTAGTAGGTCTACGAATTGTCTGATACAATCTTTACCAGCTATGTATTTGAAACCCTCAGACCCCTGAGTATATCCGACTATGTAGCAGTCGTGGATATCGTAGCCGACTGTGATGTTTGTATTTCTAAATGTTTCCAAATCGTAATGAAGCACCTCGTGGTTATTTATTTTTTCTTCTTCTCTAAATTTAGTTATTAAGTGTCTTTTACCATTCTTCTTCAACATAATGTCCGCATATTTTTTCCTGTTGAGATTACATTTATGTTTGTTCAGATATAATCGCAAGCAGTCTTCGCATCGCTTCTTAAACTGCTTAACTAATCCGTAATAATGGTTATTCTCCAAAAAGATTAGTTTGTCGGGTTCCTGCCCTTCTTCGTTTGTGCTGAATGTCTGCTTCATAATGTGGTCTGTTATTTCGTATGTTTTCCCTTCCTTAACATATTTTTTCAATATTTCAACCGCTATTGAAAACGGTATTGGAGAGTTTGGTTGAAGGTTGAATTCGGCTCGGATGATATTACACCGGTTCTTGTTAATCGGATGAATATCCTTACATAAGAAGAATAGACAGTTGTTGTTTTTGCTTGGCGGTGATATTCTTACTCCTTCTTCAACCTTAGTTCTTTTATCTCTCACTCCTTCATAGCATCCTCCGCCGTTTTCTTGAACTATGGTTATTTCCACATATCGTATGTTTCTTTCATATCCATTCTCGCTCGCTTCAATGTTGTTTATGTTGAACTCGTTCAGAGCATCCATAAATACTGTATCGTATTGGCGGAGTTGAAATGAATTAAAACTTTTCTTTTTTAAATAGTGGTCGTATCGTTCATTAGCGGGAGCTGTGGAGTATGTTATAGATATATTGACATCCGCATTGTTGGTCATCCCTTCCCTTCTAGCATATCTTATAGCGGGTATCAATAACTTCTCTTCCAAGGTGTCTGTATCATAGAAGCTTATGTCTGGC
>WBZZ01006595.1:15000-17500 GCA_019918135.1 Paulinella micropora | reverse complement strand
GTTGCAGTCGTGCTGCTTTCCCTGCAGCGCACGGCGCGAAAGACAGCTTGAACTGCAGATCGCCCTGTATCCTCATAGCAGGCAGCAAGAACTCGCACGAAGGCTGAGTCTCAGCCATGGGCTCGAGGCCAGGGCTGGCCATGGGGCTGAGCTGTATGACACGGCCGACACTGGAAATGGTTTGAGGCAAGGCGCGGAAGGTCTGCGTGCAGCCTTGAAGAGGCGCCGTCAACGGGTTGGGCGGGCGTTGCGGATACCAGGACATGCATAGCTCTAGCTCAATACCCTCCGCTTCTCCGCGCTCGTCCCCGTCGCCGTCGTCTGCGTTGCCGTTGGTGGAGGCAGCAGAGACAAAGGGAAAGCTAAAACGGCGAGGGGAACGCGTCGTAGCAGCAGCAGCAGCAGCAGCGTCCGAAGGGGTTGTGATAGTAGTAGTAGTGATAGTAGTGGCAGAGGTAGTAGTAGTAGTAGTAGTAGTAGTAGTAGTAGTAGTAGTAGTAGTAGTAGTAGTAGTAGTAGTAGCAGTAGTAGTAGTAGTAGTAGTAGTAGTAGTAGTAGTAGTAGTAGTAGTAGTAGTAGTAGTAGTAGTAGTAGTAGTAGTAGTAGTAGTAGTAGTAAGCTCGGAGAGTTTAACCCATTTGCGGACGGTACTGGAGGAGGGCACGAAAGAACGTCGACGCCGCTTGCCACCCGCAGTGCTGAATGAAAAATAAAAAAAAATTATAATGAAAATACAAATAAAAATAAAAAGGGGGGGAGGTTAGGGGAAATTGTAAAGGAGAGGGAAAGGAATCGTAGAGGAGGGGGGAGGAAAGAAGATAGATCGACCCTGCGGAGGGTTGTGGGCTGTTTCCTGCGCGGCGGCCTGGCCAATTGCCGAACACAACCACCTTGATGGGTCGCACGAAGGCGTGCGCAGTCAACAGAGCCTCCACATCACGGGTGGGGAGCACGGCAGGCGCCCCAGCAAACATGCGGTCGCGTGGTCCGCGCAGCGAGAGCGTGCGACGCAGCCCCCAGTGGTGGAAGGAGTGGTGGATGAACGAGGATTGCGCAGCAAAGTGCTTCACGTCCTCTTCTTCCTTCAGCTTCTGCAGCGCAGCCGAAAAGCGCTGTCGACCGGCCTGGCTCAATGCGCAGAACTCCACCCCACCAGGATTACTAGCAGATTGCCTGCCCGCTTGCTGCTGTGTAAGGCGAGAGCTGCAGGCGAGGTACTGGACGTAACGCTTCTGACTGGGCGAGTCCACACCTAGTATATGAGTATATGTGTATGCAGCAAAGGGCTGTTCATGGCTCTTCAGCTTGCAGTTTGCTCTCATGCAGTTATATACGTGCGTGTATGTATGTGAAAAAGTGTACGCAGGAAATAATGGTTCAACTTACAGTTTGCTCTCGTATGTACTTGCATACATGTACGTATGTATGTATGTATGTATGTATGTATGTATGCATACATGCATGCATGCATGCATGTACGTATGTATGTATGTATGTATGTATGTATGTATTTATGTATGTATGTATGTATGTATGTATGTATGTAGGTGTGTGTGTGAGTGTGTGTGTTTATGTGTGTGTATGAGGTGTTTATGTCCACCTTGCAGCTCTCCGGGCAGGACGGAGTTGGTGCGCGCCTGTGCAAAGGCCGCCATGGCGTCTTCCGCAGTCTGGAGCAAGTCAGGCCGCTTGAAGGAGATAGACTACACATCGTAATACATACACACGCACATATCATACACTAAATACATAAATACAACGTTATACGTGTGCAAAGGACGCCATGGCGTCTTCGGCAGTCTGCAGGAGGTCGGGCCGCTTGCAGTAGATAGACCACACATAGTAATACATACAAACGCAAATATCATACACTAAATGCATAAATGCAATATTATATTTATGTGTGTGCAAAGAACGCCATAGCGTCTTGCGCAGCCTGGAGAAGGGTGGTAGATAGACTACACAGACATACACACGCAAATATCATAGATAGATAAAAACACTACATGCACAAATACATGCATAGAACGTAATGGCGTCTTGCGCAGTCTTGAGAAAAGGTCAGGCCGCGTCTTGCGGTAGACAGACTACACAAAGTAACCATACAATAAATGCAATCTTATATTTATACGTGTGCAAAGGACGTCATGGCGTCTTCCGCAGTCGTGAGAGGGTCAGGCCCCTTGCGGTAGATAGACTACACAGACATACATACATATGCAAATATCATGCATAGGTAGGTAGGTAGGTAGGTAGGTAGGTAGGTACGTAGGTAGGTAGGTAGATAGATAGATAGATAGATAGATAGATAGATAGATAGATAGATAGATAGATAGATAGATAGATAGATAGATAGATAGATAGATAGCTACCTTCAAAGAGTCGGGGTAGGAGTTGGGGTTGAGAAGATAGGGGAAGGACAGGAGCAGACACGCCACCACACAGCCCGTGCGGCCTTTGCCGCCCTTGCAGTGCACAGCCACGATGTGCTGCGCGTTGA
>WBZZ01006595.1:0-2500 GCA_019918135.1 Paulinella micropora | reverse complement strand
CACGACATGAATGACCTCTGCTTCGCCTTCTTGAGAAGCACATATCCCTACCTGCGCCGGCTGGGGGTTTTCGGGCCAGACATCCATGGCTGGGGACTGCAGGACTTAGCTGGCCTGCCTATACAAGAGCTAGACCTGAGCTTTACTGGCATCTCCGACCAACACATTCACTTCCTTGAGGGACTGCCCTTGCGGAAACTGAACTTGGCCGTATGCGGAGGGATATCCAACGCAGGGATGGAAGCCTTGAGACGAACCAACTGTCCTCTGACCGACCTCAACCTGGCATACACCATGGTGCAGGACCTAGGCATTCAAGCTCTGCAAGGCTTGCCGATCCAGAAGTTAGACCTGACTGGCTGCGCTATCTCAGGTGCCAGCATCAAGGCGCTGGAAGACATACGGCTGCCCCTCAAGGAACTAGTGCTAGCACACACCCCGCTAGATGACGCAGCACTTACCCCATTGCGCACCATGCGCCTCGAGCGAGTAGTGCTCAGGGGAACCAAGGCCACTCTCAAGGGCGTGCAGGCCTTGTTATCATGATGCATCCTTTTTCTTTTGGAGGTTTTGAATGTCTTAGAGTCAAGTCGTGTCATGTTTGCCCTGCTTGCGTAGTGAGCTTAGATGGGGAGCTGTGTTTGCGTACCGTCGGTACTGCCCTCCCCAATACCCCCCCGCACCCCCCCCCCCCCCCCCACCCCTTCAACACACAAAAATGAGCTCGAACATACAGTCTTAATATCTCAGACTGTCGGAATCCCGACAGGTGTCTACACGATCCGCTACGTCGACATGGCCAGCAACTGCTAGCCGCCGTGGCGCGCGACAAAACTTCAATAAAATGATGGCAGGTTGAAAAAACCTTTTTCTTTTTCTTCTTTCTTTCTTTTCAACTTTTCTTTTTTTCTTGATCGTGTAGAACGTAGATTGTGAGGTCTCCACTTCTCAAACGGATAGCGTCTTTTGTCTTCAAGTTAACAGTCATAAAACGGATAGTGTCGGGTTGTTGGACTTGAACTTGAAATTCCCAAACTGATTTGGGAAGCCTCTAGGCGAAAACGACTGGAAACGAGAAAACATTGCGTTCTTCGGTGTATTTCCTTGTCCTAAAATTTACCGTAAAACGTGGTTTCACGGGGAATCAGAAAAAGGTAATATATGGAGGGAAAAGGCAATAGTCAATCTTTTCTGAAAAGATTTTTGACTTAATCGTTTGAAATCATTTCTGAACGGAATCGAAAACTAATTAGTGGAGTCGAAACGTTGTGCAGAGGAGAATCTAATGAACCGGTCGAAAAGAGTGTCTTATCAACGGTAAAGGTTTTGGCCGGTCGTTAAGGTGCTCAATCTGATACAGCTCGCAAAGTGTTGTCGACTGCCTACTGCACGTCGACCCTTGCACTTATTATCTGAAGGCCTAATGCCTCTCCTTTCAGACTTTGTGCAACTGATTTAAGTGTAGGCATCACCCCCCGGATAGCCGGTAAAAGTGCACTTTTTCTGGTGTCAGGTGCACCTAGTTTTTTCCCATTATTTTCAATATCGTTTGGCCGGATTTGACCTAATGCCATTTTAACCTTGGTCTGTTGCCGTTTTCTTTTCGGCTTCACTGAGCTAACATAACGAGACATCATTCTCTTTTGGTGATTTGTGTCTGGTTGTATTACCGACTTTTTATTAAGCTATCTTCGGGGATTGTAACATTGGAGTCACCAGCACAAGGCTGATTTCTTTTCTGGCTTGTTTTTGGAACAGCAGAAAGAAAAATTAGACAGACCTATCTCTTCTGAGTAGGTGTTCCAAAAGAACAAATACTCCAGCACATCCCCACACAGCTCTTTTTGCAAAACCAGACGTCCAGGCGTTTGTGAGTAGGTGTCTCAGTATCCTCTCCACAGCTTGTATCTATGTCCTCACAAGGAGGCCAGACACCAGACCTCGTAGCTGTTCTTTTGTTCTCTCTTGAGAGAGACCGAGTAGGTCAACAGACGTACAAACAAACACTCACAGTTACAAACAAACTTGAAGGACACGAGCGTAGTACTCTACCTTTCAAGTCTGTGCACTTTGTTGCCTCTCAAACCACACACATCAGAGTATTTTTGCAAATCTCTGACTGTCTTTCGATAATAGGTCTGAACAAGTGTCAGACGACAAGTCGACTTCTCAAGGAGTGCTTCTCTAGCCTCTTTGACATTATCTGTACATAGGTCCTCGTACCTCATAACAGATACAACAACAAAAAGAGAAAAAGAAAAGAGGAGTGGAGAAGGAGATCAAATTTTCAGAGAAAGTCGTACAGATTACTTCTCTCACAAAAAAAAACACATAAGACATATAGGTGAGACGCTCTCTCTCTATACTGTCTTTTCGTTTTTTCTCTCTATTCGTTCCTCATAGACGAACAGAGCAATTACGGGGTAGAAACAACTCTGTCTCATCCGTATTCCTTCAGCGTCCATGTCTACTAGGTCTGAAGACTGGCAGGAAGAAGGGG
>WBZZ01006594.1:25000-51625 GCA_019918135.1 Paulinella micropora | reverse complement strand
GCTTTTGCTTTTTTTCTTCCTCATATTGCTCCTTCGTTTTCAATGGTGCTTCATCTCCTAAATTAGGTAATGGCGGTGCTTGTGGTGGTGCTCCAAATGGCGGGTGCTTGTTGTGGTGCTCCAAATTGTGGCGGTGCTTGTGGCTGTCCATATTGCGGTGGCATAATATATTGATATTGTGGTGGCGGTGGTAATGCTTGTATTCTATTTTTTCTATCTTCTTCATATTTTACATCATCTATGAGTTTTTGCTCTCTTCTTAGTTCTCTGGCTTTTTGTTCTTGTCGTTCCTTAATATCTGATAGTTCATTTAGGTGTATCCTTGCTAACTCATCCTGCCTTTCCTTAGCATCTGCTATGTCTTTTCTTTCTTGCCTCTTCTTTTCTTCTTCCATCTCATCCCTCTTCTTCTTTTCCTTTTCTTCCTCGTCATGTATTAAGTCATATTTCTTTTGTAAGTTGCTTTGTATCTGGTTTCTGTTCTCGTGTTCAAGACGATTGAAATCAGATTTGATTATTTTTTCTCTTGGTTTGCGACCCTGCCTTTGTGGCCTCGGCTTACCAATATATTTCAAAAACAACTTAACGATTTGAAGTGTGCTCATATCATTTGTTTTCTTACCAAAATTAAGATAATATTTTTTGCCCTTCTGGATAATATATGGTCTCCCGCTCTTATTCCTATAAACCCGCGGGGGTCTTACCTTAGCCTTTTTCTTATTAGTCTTTTTAGCGACCATCGTATATAATTAAACAAAAAAATATTTTCACTTCGTTTGTATGAAAAATCATTTAATGAAACTTTACAGCACCTCCTCGTTGCTTACCATACCCCAGTCTTGATGCTACAGCACCAACACTACCAGCGTAAGGCACCCCGACATTACTTAATGCTCCCGCAGTCCTTGAGATTAACTTATTACCGCGAAGAAATTTATCAACTGCCATTGCAGTTTTTCCGACCTTTACCCAGTTAATCTTTCCTCCCTTTTGCCCACATCCCTTCTTCTTAGTTTTCTTTTTTCCTCCTTCTGTGGCATTGATGGATTGTATCCGATGTTATATCCTGATGGTTGTGAAATTATCACTGGCGATACTGGCATATATTAGAAAGATTTTAAAAAAATAATTATTTAAGATATTTTATTCTGACTTCGTCATCATAAAACATCGTTTTTTTTTTTTGCTTTAATGGTTTCCGATGTTTGAGAATAAACGAGAGTGCGTAGCACGAAGTGAAATTCTCAAATATCATTATTTCAACCGATAAGCAAAAATTTTTCTTAACTCATCATCTACACTTGAAACATAAAGAAAATTAAATCTCTCCTTTGTTGCTTCGTGATACTTTTGAAGAAAGTAATCAAAACCAAAAGATAAGTCTAAGTGTTTATACACGAGTTCCATTTTGTCCTGAGACTGCCCCGGAAAGATTAATAGATAATCTAACTGCTTAATGGCTTCTGGCCGTAGGTCGTTCAAATACTGACTAGACATAATAACATTTGATTTATAGTGTCTGTTCTTTTTTAGCAAATCACTTACGGACTTGTCTCTTAATCCACTCCCTAAATCGTCCAAAACAACAACAACCTCTGGAGATATATATTTACTCTGCCTTTCTTTTACCTCTGCGGTGCTCTGTTTCTTTTTTTCTTCTTTTCCAAAGTATAAAAATTATGGCTTCTCTATTTCTTCTTTGTCTTGTTTTACTTCTCCTTCGTGTTGCTCGTCATGTCTGTTCAGTTTGTCTAACTCATAATCAATAACATTTACACCATCTGATTTAAGAAAGGTATATATCGCCATCGGGTTGCCTCTGTTCTTAAAGTGCTTTACCATCGCTTTATAAATGTAGTCCTTGTGTATTGTTGAAGCAATAATGACAATACTGGTTTTTCTGTCTGTTGTCCGTTTCAGTATTTCAAAGAGTGCTGTCGTCTTACCGCTCTTCTTTCTAGCAAGTAGAAATATGTTAGCATATGGTTCATTGAATAATTTATAACCTTTTTGCTTTTTTATCTCCGTTTCCATCCTGCTTCACATGCTTAACTTTGACATTGTTAATCTTCTCCATCCTATATAATTATCCCAAGAACTCTATGCACACAACAATTCGGCCCGCTAAATTTCCTATGTCAATATTTCCGCTGTCGGTTTCAAGGACTTTAAATGTATATTGTCCGTCTGTCCATCCTACAACACCCAAATTATAACCGAGATTTGAAATGTTTGCTGTAGTGCTGTCCGCAAATGTTCCAATAATTCCAATTCTATCCATATAAAGAATTCTGGTTTTTGTCTCTGTCTGGTCGTTCATATAGTGGATAAACTTAACATTCATTTTGGTGGGTGTGAATGACATTTGGATATTTTTATTAAATGTTTTGCTTCCTCCAGCAAAATCATTGCTCAGAAAAATAATCTTTTGGTATTTGTGCTCCGACATTGTTTATATATTGTGTAATATATTATGTTATTAATATTATTATTTATGTGGTCTGTGTTAGGACGGACGGCCTGCGACTTTACTCACGGATAAGCGAAAAAAAGAATGAGAGTTGTGCTTATTGTATAAAGCAAGGAATAGAAAGTAAATTTAAATGTGTGTATAAGCCAATGTCAGATTGGTGTGTTAGTTTTGATGAAGCCATTCCTTTAATTTGCTCAAATGATGCTATGTGGTATAAAACTCAAGTATATGAATGTTCATTTCTTTGAAGAAGGTGATGGAAGGCAAATACAGATAAGCAATGTCAAAATTCCGACATAAGTGTTGGCTACCTCACAAGGTAAGTTCTTTTCAGATAGCCTTACAATACAAAGGGTTATAATGGCAATAATGATACCCATTTGAAATAAGTATTTAATAAGTCGGCTGTCTGTCGGTCTGTTTGTTATACAACAACAATTCCAGTTATCTTCCAATTCGTGCTCTACTTTTTTTTCCTCATTCTTCAATGAAATGTCTAAAACACGATTTTTTAACTCTGGTGTTAGTTCGCCGTCTATTTCAATGACTGGCGGTGGGGGGTGTAATCTAGGAGGCATTAGTAGAAAATACGACTGCTCGGATTTCGGCTAGTTGGTTGGTTAAATCTTGTAATATATTAAGTAAAGTTTTATTTTCTTTTTCTAAATTAATCACTTTTTCCGCCATATGTTGAAATCCGCTGACCAATACAGGTATAAAGTCAGTATATGTTATGCCTTCAAGGTAGCCTTCTCCATCCTCTGCTTTCATTCCACTTTCAGATACAAATTCAGGAAATATTTTTTTAACTTCGTCAGCAATAAATCCGTGGTTCTTTTTTTCTTTCTTCTTGTCTGCTTTCCAATAATACGAACAACAATTTATTTTCATTAGTTTCTCACAACAATCCCCGCAGTCTAATGTTTCAATATCTGATTTTAGTCTCCTGTCCGATGAGTTTGTCCAAGCACCATTAAGTGGAACATAATTATAACTGCCAGACGGCTCGCCAGTAGTAGAGTTTGAAGTAGTCCAAGCATGAAGCAAACCAGTAGAAGAAACAATTACACCATAATTCGTATATCCTCCAGATTTAAAAAATAGTTGCGGGTCGTTAGTAGAAGCGGGTCTTTTTCGTATTAACAAATTACCGCTGGATGCTGTTGGGATGACTAACTCTCCCGATGTATTAATGTTCATCGCCTCAGTGTAAGATATATTGTTTCCAACCGCTGTTCCTGAATTGTAATAAAAAGTGAGTTTTACACCTTTTTGAATTAGAAAGTTAGATGACACAGAAGATGATTTCCAGTTCGTGCCGTCAAAATAAGCATCAAAACTTAAATCGACATTGTCGTGTGCCCAGTTCAATAATTGAAATGTTGGATAATCATCTGTTGATATTACCGCCTGTAAGTGTGCTCCTCCGATATTACTTGCTGTTCCATATAATTCTAATCCGCCCGTTGCTCCATTTACTTTCGTTGTTCTGCCGATAATTATCGGTTTTCCTGATGCCGTTGTTATTTTGTCGCTCGTTGCCAATGTCGTTGTTGATATACCAGCACTAGCCGTTAGTAATCCCGTTGTGCTACTGATGTCCATCGCGACATTAAACGATACAGTATTCCCCACCGTTGCTCCTGATTTGTAATAGAAAATAAGATTAGTGCTTTTTTGTATTAAAAAGTTAGATGTCGCAGAAGATGATTTCCATGCCCCTCCCGACACATAAGCATCAAAACCTAACGTAATATCATTATGGGCATAATTCCACATTTGAAAAACTGGATAAATGTCTGCTGTTGTTATTGCCTGTATATGTGGTCCCGCGGGGTCGCTCGCAGTTCCATATAACTCTAAGCCACCAGTTGCTCCTACTCCTTTCGTTGTACTGCCTATGATTATCGGTTTGCCTGATGCTGTTGTTATTTTGTCGCTTGTTGCCAATGTCGTTGTTGATATCCCCGCGGTTGAAGTAATTGTCGTTCCTGTTATTGTTCCGCCATTTGTTATATTGTTTGAGTTCATATCTAAGGCTCCATAAAACCGCATACCGCCAGCATTGTTAAAACGGACAATGTCAGACGAAGCACTTTTATTATCCAAAAGTTTTGAAATATAAAGTCCCGCCCCTTTTACATCAGATGCTACATTCGTGAATACATAACCTCGTTGGTTCGCGGTTCCACTTGTAGCGGTATTTAGAGTAAATAAGAAATACTGATAATCTCCTGATGTCTGTGAAAAGAATATGTCTCCTCCATTTTGGTTTAATATCCTCGCCCCATTATATGTTATATTTCCGCCATTAGTGATAGTTTGATTATTAAAATCGGCATTGTTCGTTAAAGTTAGATATTTTATCACAGTGCTAGCCCCATTAAATGTTTTGCTTCCTGTTATGGTTTGGTCTGTTGATAGTTTTACATTTTGCCCGTCCAATGTGTCCGCATACCCTTTTGTCGCTCCGTCCGTTGCTAATGTCGGAGTTCCAAGGTTGGCTATTTTGCTACTATTACAATCTAGCCCAGAAGCATTTACCCAACCGACGATTGTCCCGTCAATAATGAAACTTATTTTTTTGGCAGAAATTTCAAAGTTGTAATATGTCGCAGTTTTCATATCCAAACTAGCAATTGACCCAATATTACTTGTAGAATTGAAAACGATAAATGTGCCCTTTGTTGTTGAATTGATTGAATTTCCCGTTATTTCAACACCACTGCTATATGTCTTAATTCCTGCTATGGTTTGGTTTCCTGTTAGTTTCACATTTTGCCCATCTAATGTATCCACATAACTTTTGTTTGCTCCGTCCGTTGTTGCTGATGGTGTGGCTAAGTTTGTTATTTTTCTGTTGTTTAAAGATAGTGTCGTGCCCGTTGCTGTCGCTATTACATTATCACCTGCATATAAATCAACATATGACCCCGTTATTTGTATCGGATACCAAGTCGCTGTTGCTGTCTTTTGTGCTGCAATCATTCCTATTTTTGTATCAAAGGCTATGCCAATGCCGTCAAAAGTAGTTGGATTGGACGAACCGCTTACTTCAATAGTTGATGAAAAATTTTTATTCCCTGCTATGGTTTGGTTCTGTTAGTATAACCACCGAAGTATCAAGGGCTGAAACATCAACACCATCAATAAGATTAACATTTGTTATGCTTTGACTTTTCATATCAATCCCCGCACTAGCATTTATTATGTTGCTGAATGTTTTGGTTTCTGCTATGGTTTGGTCTCCTGTTAGTTTGACGACTGCGGTATCAAGGGTGGATACATCAATACCATCAACATTACCAACATTTGTTATGTTAAATCCACCCATATTTAAACTACCCGTCATAGCCGTTGTGCCGTCCTTTGCTAATTTTGTATCGGTATATGCTTTTGTTGAAGCATCATTGTCATAGAATGGTGCTGGAAGTCCGCTGATTGCTGTCGTGCTGTTAAAATTTAAAACATTATTTGTCAATGTCATTCCACCCCCTGTTGTTGGAGCAAAAAGTATGGACGAGCCGACAAAAGATAATGGATAGCCCGTCGCCCCACCTGCCTCCGACGAATAAATAGAACCCATATTATTGTTGTAATTGAAGAATAACTTACCTGTATTTAATGGATTTGAGTCTTTTACCCCCACATAAGTAGTAAATGTTTTATTCCCAGTTATTGTTTGGTCTCCTGTTAATTTAACCGCGGAACTATCAAGGGCAGAAACATCAATACCATCAACATTACCGACATTTGTTATGTTAAATCCTCCCATATTTAAATCCGCTATCATCATGGCAAGACCATCTAATCTTACGAAAGGAGAGTTTGTGTTTCTCCATTGTCCTGTGCTATAAATGAGCAGTTGGTTATTGGTAGGTGTTGTTATTGTACAGTCGCTGTGTGTATCAATTGAACCATCCGCTGACACTTTATCATTATTGTCTTCGTGCTCTGATATCCAAGTATCAACATCTTTGGTATTTAGTAAATTGACACCTGTTATATTTAGATTACCTCCCATACTAATGTTGCCGAATTCATCCACATTTATCGGAAAGGTTTTATTTACCCAGTTTATTGAGTTATATGTGAGATAACTATTCATCGCCACTGGTGCTGTAATGACTACATCTGAAAGTGTATCAATTGAGCCTATTGTTGTATTTCTCCATTTACCATCTACATCATTATATGTTAAGTATTGCCCGACCGTTGGAGCGGATATGTTTGTATCTATCAAATTATATAAACTTGTTTGGTGCGGATTGGATGTATTAGAGCGGTGTTGAGTTGAGGCTTTGACTTCGTCATTATCCCTTACTCGTTGATCTGTGTAGTATAAATTTTTTCCTTCTTTGACATCTGTTGTTGATTTGGTAGATAATCTTCCAAATCGTAAATCAGTATAGTAGAGGTTCAACGGGTTTTCATCTTCTGGCACTCTGTCTGTATTTAAACCTACTATGTTGGTGTTCGTTAAGTCTAAGTTAAGTATGTTTAGACTATCAACTGCCAACTCATTCAAGCCTAGTAATGATTTATATTGCGACATAGATATTTTAGAATTGCGCTTCGTGCTGACACACTCTCGCTTATTCTAAAACATCGGAAAAATTTGAAGAAAAAATTAATTGGAAACGATGTTTTGTGATGACGAAGTCAGAACAAAATATCAATTATATAATCAAATATTTATTTTTAAAAATACTAAAATATATTAATCTTAGTATAAATGTCGTCTCCCGAAGCAAGTCGTAAGAACTGGGGTAAGGCTGTGGAAAGTATTAAGAGTAAGAAACAGCAAAAGGTTGAAATAGCAAAAGAGAAATTACCAAAGTGTAGAAAGGCTTATGTAGGTGATGATGAAGAGATGGAGGAAAAGATAAATCGCATGGCTGAAATTGGTGTAGCTAATGATATCATTAATGGAAAAGACCAAGATGATACACCAGAAGAAAGCAGTGATAGCGATGAAGAATGTGATTTTACTGATATCATTGCTGAAAAGATGGCTAAGATGAAAATAAGAAGAAAGAAAGCGGAAGCAAAGAAGAAGGTAAGCAAAAAGTCTGTGCCTGAGCCTGAACCTGATGTGAGCGAAAGTGAAAGTGAAGAAAGCGAAGAAGAAGAGCCGAAGCCTAAATCTAAAAAAGGAAATGGTAAAAAGTCAAACATATCAGTTAATGTTTATAATCAAGCAGAAAAACCAAGCAAAAAGGAAAAAAATAATGAAATAGATAGAGTGTTTTTAAAATTTTAATGATATATCATGGACTATAAACATGGCCAGCAACAACAACAAGAAACTCCTGAGCAGACTGAGCGGAAAGGAAAACTTGAAGAAGTGGCCGAAATACATTTTCAATCAAAGCCCGCTAAGATATGGAACACGATAACCTCACCAGAAGCAAAACCACTGAGCCAAGTATTTATTGACTTAATGGACATGTCAAAGGTGGCTACTAAGAAAGGAAATGCTAACTATAATTTCGGCTTAGTTGCTATTGATGTATATAGTCGTCGTGGCTGGATTGAGCCAGTCAAAAATAAAACAACTGGTTATGTTCTGGAAGGATTAAAAAAAAATATTTACAAAAAAAGTTCCTGAAAGAATTACTTCAGATAATGGTGGTGAGTTTAAGGGTCAAGTGGCTGAATATTTCAGACAAAATAATATTGAACATAGAACTGTCCAAGTAGGCGATCACAGAACAATGGGTATAATTGATAGGTTTATTAGAACAATACGAAATGAATTAAACTTAATATGGGAATTTAATGAAAATTTTCAATGGGTTCCTATTATTCATGAGGTTGTTGATGCTTATAATAAAACATATCATACAACAATTAAAGCAGTTCCGATTAATGTTTTTGAAGGAACCGAAGAAAACACTCAGGAAATCTACAGAAATCCTTTAATTAATGAATTCCCTAAAGGAACTAGAGTAAGAAAGGAATTAGAAAGAACTATTTTTTCTAAAGGGGACAAGCAATTCAGTAAAACTATATTCAAGGTTAAGGGCCGTAAAGGCTTCAAAGTTATCCTATCAGAAGAAGACTTAGTAAGACCGTCAGAATTATTAAAGACTAATATTGAAGAGCGCCATGAGGAAGAAGGACCGAAGGAGCAATTATCGGACAAAGTGAAACAAATTACAAAAGAGAAAAAAAATATTAATTTATTAAAATCATTGGATGTAAAACCGGAAAATATACGGAGCAGTTCTAGAATTAAAAAGAAAGTTGAAAAATTAGACCTTTAATGAAAACAAAAGATACATTAACTAAAGGTAACATATTTGGATTACTGATTTAATTAAACAACCTGAGTAGCACTGTATGTAGTTCGAACAGCCCTGCCGAAATGCGATACAATTTCGGCCACGTTAGGCCACGACCTGACCATAATGAATGAATCTGCCTTTCTTGGCCCCTTTTTTACGACCACCCCTTGGTACATTCCAATCAGGGGGTTGAATTGCTACATTATTTACCCCTTCAATTACTTCCTAATTGAACAAGATAACGAAAAGAAACAAACAACAGAAGAAATGATTACCTCAATTGCTGGGTCTGGGACTTTTTTTTCCTCTGCCTGCTGCACATAAACATATACATAAATGAAATTAGTTGATATGGTATAAATTACCTTATTGTCAGGCTCCTCATGTTGCTCCTCTTGCTCGTTGTCCGACATCCTGCGACACACAAAAACAGCAAGGGTTTGGTCTTTTTGCCTTAGCCACTTTGGGAGTTCTGAAAAAGTCAAAGAATGAAAAAAAAGCACGAGGTAAAAAACTCTTCTACACAATTGGCTCCAATTTTTGACTGATAGAATTTTCTAGAGAAAAACCCAGACGAGAAAAAAGTGGAAAAAATAAGGCGGGGATGTCAAATTGGTAATAGATAATGAAATTTTGGAAAAATTCAAAACTATTTTTTTCTTGCCGACGCCCACTACGCCACGGCGCCTCGGTGAATCGGTGCATCGGGGCAGAATTTAGCAATGAGTGAAAGTCTGATCACGAAAGGGGACAGGACTAAGGAGGATTGGTTAGAAATATATGAGACGAGTAGACGTGGGAAAGAACAACTAAAAAAAGACAAAATAATTTCTCAAGAAAGAGTAAATAAAATTGACAGAGAAATTGATTTGTTAATTGAAAAAAAACAACCAGACTTGGTAAAGTTGTCCGCCATTGATATTATGTTAAAAAGACTTGATAAAGAGAGCAACAACATTGAAATTGACAGATTGGCGCGACAAAGGAGAAGACTTAAGCAGGTGAAAAAAGAAAAAGAACTGAAATTGTTTTATAGTTGGAGGAAAGAAAACAGATATGAATTTGGATTTGATGTTCAGAATAAAATTTTTGATGGAATTGATATAGAGGGGCTTACATTCAATAAATCCCTCATCAAATACATTGCTTACGACAAACAAAATGAAAACAATGTAATGAGGATTGAAAGTCAAAATGATTTGTTGTCTAATGTAAGAGGAAATTTGGAATTGTAAAAGAGTGGTCATGACCACTAACTCCTTTACCGCATAGGAGTATAATCTAGTGCGACGAAAAATTTTGTCAAAAAATTGAAAGGGCTAAAGCCCACTTTTATTCAAAGATATTTACTTATACCACACTTGTGTGTGGTAGGTGGTTGGCGAGAATACTGGAGAAGACTTCAAAAAGGTAATTTAATAATAATTACTTAAAGGTAGCCGTTTTTCTTTCTTTTGTCTTTCTGTATTTGTTATAAATAGATAGACGAAATAATGAATAACGGCTCTTAGTGTGGTTTCTGTGATGAAACTGCACTGAAAAAGTGTGCCGAAGTGGCACCCTATACTACTGTGCATAATACACGTTGTGCATGTAATATTCACACGAAAACGAGCCACCACGAAACCCTGGATCGATTTGAAAAACTAACCCTAGAAACAGAGGCGAAGGCGTTTTGCCGTGATGCAAACATCGATGTCAATACATAACTCACATAATCATGGCGAACCTTTTGGTGTAGTGCATTTGAAATTCTTATTTCTGTTGTATGTGCTCTGTAATCCTGCTAGTAGTCTCATGCTAATTGGTGGGTGGTGGGACTAGAAAGCAAGCCAAGGCTTGTTGTTCGCCAATGGACTTTTATTATTTTATTTGCACGTGGAAACATTGGCCAAGAAGGTTAGGCCGGCCCAGAGAAGACGGATGCGTTTGTTGAATGCTGCCTAACATCGGGCGAAAAATTTATAGGGTTGACCCATAAAAAGGTGCAAAAACTTATACTTTCCTCGGCCGTTTCGGGCGGAACCCAATCCGCAAAATATGTACCTTTTTCTGGACCCGTACGGGTGTCAACTCCACTACGCGTCACACTGACACACGGAGGCTCTCAATCCAATATTACTGTAGCGAAGAAAGATAATCCTTGCATGTACAAATGGTTGCACAAAAACAACAGGATAGATTTAGCAAAATAAATATAAAGTGGGAAAGCCCATGTTTTGATCGAGACAATAGGACAGCAACCGAGATTTGAATTCCAAAAAACAGGAAATTTTATTCCTGTACCCGGGTACACAGAGGCAAAAAGCGGCTCTCTGAACATCCTTGTGGTTGTGGCACCTTTTGTTGGTTGTGGGGTGGGGCTGTGTGCGGTGCGGTTTGGCTCGACTGGCCTGAGGTAGTTGCATGTCTGAAGCATTGCCAGGCTTGGGCCTGCCCTTGAGGATATTGCATGCGTAGCACTCGACATATTTCATATTCGCGTCGCCTCTGAGACAACAAACGTAACAGGTCAAACAAACACAACAGGGAGGACGATAGATAGCCAAGGTGAACAACCGCCAACAAAGAACACAACACAACAGATTTTTTTCCACCATACTTACACGATGTTATAATATAAAAATAACACCGCCACCACACGATGTTATGATATAAGTAACACCACCAGTACTTCTCTGCCTTACTACGCACTGCGCACGCCCACCTGGCGACGACAGCCAACGGGAGTGTTCTGCATGGGGTGCTACAGTTTCCTTACGGGCTGTCTCACTGTCTGACAATCAGTCTTACTTGCGCCCCGTGTTGGTTGTGTCTGATCCCTGCATCCTGCCTTTGCTTCATTCATTGTCTCCCTTGCCCTGTCTGGTTTGTTTCTTTGTGTTTGTTTGTGTGTGCTGTAGCTTTGTCCTTGTTTTGAGCTTGTTCCTTTTGTTATGTTATGTTTTTGCTCTCCTATCTTGTTTGTTCTGCCTGTCTTTCTCCTCTCTGTCTTTTCTTTCTATGTGTCTTGCTTCATATATTTTTCTATGGAGCCTAGCTGTTGAAAATTTGTTCCAGTTTTCCATTAGGACCTGCACTGCTGCCCTTGGGCCAGATCGCATGATTATAGTGTGTCCCTACGTTTTCCTTATCTGTCTCCTTTTATTTTTCTTCTATCCATCCTACCTGTCTTCTTTTCCTCCATTGAACCTTGCTTACTGTAAAAGACAGAAGAAAAAAAAGAAATCTTATATCATCCTATCTATCTTCTTTCCTCCATCGAACCTTGTTTACTGTATTTTTAAAAAAAATTAAAATTATCTGAGTTTCTGTTTCTATTTTCTTTCTCTTTTCTTCCTCTCAATCTTCTACTTCTTTCAAAGGAGCTTAGCTGTTGAACTCAGTTCCACTTTTTCTTTTGGACCTGCACTTTTGTTCCTTAGAACCAGATCGCATGATTACAGTTTGTATTGACGTCTTTCTCATTTTTTCTTCCATTAAACCTTGCTTACTGTTATATATATATACATATATTATATATATTTATATATATGTATATATATGTATATATAATATATATATGTGTATATATGTGTGTACATGTATATATGTATGTATATATATATAAGCTTGTTCCTTCGTTTTCTTATTTCGTTTGTTATGCCTTTCTTTCTTTCTCTTTTCTCTTTCTCTCTCTCTCTCTCTCTCTCTCTTCTTTCTCTATATTTTCTTTTTTTTATTTTATCTATGGAGCTTAGCTCTTGAACATTGGTTCCAGTTTTCCATTAGGACCTGCACTACCTTATTTGGGCCAGACTGCATGATTATAGTTTGTTCCTAAGTCTTTCTGTTTAACATATCTCTCATCTTTTCAATACATACATACATACATACATACTCCATTGAACCTGGCTTACTGAATTAAAAAAAAAAAAAAAAAAAAAAAAAAAAAAAAAAAACATTTTTGAAGGTTTTGCAGTTTCTGGATCTTTCTATCTGATGGGGCCATGTAGATTCCCTATCCTCAGATGCAGTCATGTTAGTTCGTTATGGCAGCCACCACTTGCATCATCCCCTGCAACTTTATGTGTGACCACACATCCATCCTCTTATCTCAGTTTGTGTGTGTGTTTGTGTGTTTTTTTTATGGGGGGGGGGGGGGGAGGGGAGGGACACTCCCTTGCAAAATTATTGTATGCATTTTTTCCTTTCCCCCCTGCCGCCTTCCTCTCCATCTCACCTCATCTGGCGCCTCTTCTCGTTCCTGCATGATTTCTTTTCCTTGCTGTTTGGAGAGAAAAGTGACCTGATCGCGACTGGGGAAAAGAGGAAAGCTGGGCAGCAACAGCAACAACAACAACAACAACAACGACGACGACAACGACAACGACGACAAGAACAACAACAACAACAACGACGACGACGACAAGAGGTTGGCCACTTGGTCGAGCAAAACATGCCGCTTTTCTCAAAACATAGAAGGGGTCGGTCCTGGACCAGGTAGTTTCCCTTCTATCTATCCATCTATCTATCCATCTGTCCATCCATCTGTCTATCATCTATCTATCTATCTATCTATCTATCTATCTATCTATCTGTCTGTCTGTCTATCTGTCTATCTATCTATCTATCTATCTATCTATCTGTCTATCTGTCTATCTCTCTCTACATATATATATAATCTATCTATCTATCTATCTATCTATCTATCTATCTATCTACCTACCTACCTACCTACCTGTTTATCTATTTATCTATCTACCTTTCGATCGCATAGAGCCTCGGACAAAATATCAATAAGCGACAAGGGCGTTAGGCATCCCTCAGAACATCAATATCATCGTTCGAATTCCGAACCTAGAAGCAGCGCACTAGAAGGCGAATCCCAGTTGAACATATCAGGCAGACGAAACTCGATTTCGCGTTCAATCACCACGAGCTGTGCACGAGCGTTTGGAATGTACGAAAAGGCCAAGGAAAAAACAGGCGTTCATATAGAGCAGAAGATGGAGAATATTTACCCACTGCGCCGTGTCAAGCATAACTTTAAGATAGGCTCAGTGATTGGGAAAGGCTCGTATGCAACGGTACATATATTCATACAGGCATACATACATACATACATACATACCTACATACATACTACATACAGACATACATAACATACATAACACACACACACATACATACATACATACATACATACATACATACATACACACATACGCACATAAGTACGTACCTACATACATGCATACATACATACATACATACATGCATGCATGCATACATAAATATCTTCATATATGAAAGGTGCGCAAGATCACACGGCGGACTGATGGCGTGCCATTCGCATTGAAGATCATGCGTAAGAAAAAAATCAAAAACAGACAGGCCTGGATTAGCGAGGTTCTATCTATCTATCTATCTATCTATCTATCTATCTATCTATCTATCTGTCTATCTGTCTATCTATCTATCTATCTACCTACCTACCTACCTACCTACCTGCCTACCTACATGTCTATCTATCTATCTATCTATCTATCTATCTATCTATCTATCTATCTATCTATCTATCTATCTATCTGTCTGTCTGTCTATGTATGTATGTATCTATCTATCCATCTATCTATCTATCTATCTATCTATCTCTAGCTATCTATCTATCTATCTATCTATATATCTATCTACCTATCTATCTATCTCGGGAAAAAAAAGAAAAAATCGAAAATAAGCAGACTTGGGAGTCCATGTCCATCTATCTATCTATCTATCTATCTATCTATCTATCTATGTATCTATCTATATATCTATATATCTATCTATCTATCTATCTATATATATATATCTATATATCTATCTATCTACCTATCTTTCTATCTATCCATCCATCCATCCATCCATCCTTCCTTCCTTCCTTCCATCCATCCATCCATCCATCCATCTATCTATCTATCTATCTATCTATCTTTCCCATCCCGGACACATGCACAGTACACAAATTATTGTTTGATGTGAAACTGCGTTCCTTTGCAAGGACTACATTCCTTTGCGACATCTCATCTATCTATCTATCTATCTACCTACCTACCTACCTACCTACCTATCTATCTCCAAACACATCTATCTAAATTAGATCCAAGTTAAGAAGACTTTGATTTATGATCATCCTTACTGCGTGCGGATTGAGAGGTCTCTCTCTCTCTCTATCTCTATCTCTCATATATATATACATATATATATAATCTATCTATCTATCTATCTATCTATCTATCTATCTATCTATCTGCCCTGGCCCCGCCTGGTACTAGGGAGGTTTGGTATCGCCTGTATCAGTCCCTTCCATGCAAACATCACGGCTTAGCTGGGCATCGGGTTAATACTTTACCCACAGACTTCCTTGCTTGACGAAATCAGAAGCTCCTTTTTTCTGACGTTAGTCGATATCTCATCAGTTGATCTCATCACTTACTCCACGGAGTGAACCAAGGCCACTTGAGGTGTCACTGACCCTCCCTTGGGCTTGGTTTTTTGAAATGGGTGCCATCTGTCGACAGACAGAGAATTAGGGGATGGTGTGGGTGTGCTGGGCCCGTGGTGGGGTGCCTTATGTGTCTAGCCATACGCCTATAAGTCACATGCCGAAATAGCGACGGGAAGCACAATCCTGTTCCCTCAGGGTGCCCTTTCTCGCTTGTTGAGCCCGAAATAAAACCCACAGCTCTGTCGGTTTATACTAGACTGTAATATATTTTTACTTATTATATATGCATATATATGTCTCCCCCCCCTCCCTCTCTCTCTCTCTCTCTCTCTCTCTTTCTTTCTCTTCTTTTTTTGTTTCTTTTCTGTATATATTCCCGTGTGTTCGTCAATACAGGTGTGTGATAATAGATAAGTTTTATATATGTATACATTTACATATATATATATAAAATATTATACATATACATATACATACATATATATATATATATAATATTATATAAAGTAGTATATATGTATATGTAGAGTATATGAAACCCGGAAGGAGTATTTGATGGTGATGGAGTATTGTTATACCGATCTACATGAGGCACTGGCACGAATGGAAAAAGAAGGTACACACACATACATGCATACATGCATGCATACATACATGCAGACATGCATGCATACATACATGCACACATTAAGTATTGCCACACCGATCTAATTGAGCGATTGGCACGAATGAAAAAACAAGGTACATACATACATACATACATACATGCATACATGCATGCATGCATACATACATACATACATAACATGCATACATACATACATACATGCTCACAGACTCACATACGCACATACATACATGCCTGCATCATACATACATACATACATACATACATACACACATACATACATACATACATACATACATACATACATGCATACATGCATACATACATACATACATACATACATACATGCATACATACATGCATGCATGCAGACATACATACATACATACATACATATATACATACATACATACATGCATATATCCACATCATACACACGTATACATGGCATATCATATAAACTAGGCAAACCCTATTCGCACGATGAGGTGGCGTTGGTCACGTACCGTGACATACATACATACATATATCCACATTAAACACTTATACATGGCATATCATATAAACTAGGCAAACCCTATTCGCACGATGAGGTGGCGTTGGTCACGTACCGTGTTGCGCAAGCCTTGCAGTATATCCACTCCCAGGTCAGGCCTCGGATGTATGTATGCATGTATGTATGTATATATGTATGTATGTATGTATGTATGTATGTATGTATGTATGTATGTCTGTATGTGTATGCATGTATGCATGTTGTGTATGTCATGTATGTCATGTATGTATTGTATGTCTTCTACACACAAATACCAGCACACACTGGCACTTTATGCGCGATAAAAAAAAGAAATTAATAATAATAATAATAATAATAATAATAATAATAATAATAATAATAATAATAATAATAATAATAATAATAATAATAATAATAATAATAGTGCCTCTCTGTCAATGGCTGATGCATTTCTGCACATGCGCCTCCATCGTCTCACCCGTGAGGGGAGTACGAAGAATTGACGATAAGCTCTAATGACACCCCCGCAAGGGCAGTTCCAACACACCAGACGGACCGGTATGTTCCATGAAAATACTGGTCCAGACGGACCGGTATGTTCAATGAAAATACTGGTCCAGACGGACCGGTATGTTCAATGAAAATACTGGTGGCACAGACGGGAATCGAACTGGCGACAGGGCCCAGATGGTAGAACTTGACCACTGGGCTATCACGGTGTCCATAATAATAATAATAATAATAATAATAATAATAATAATAATAATAATAATAATAATAATAATAATAATAATAATAATACTATATCTGAGGCGTACTGATGCAGCTAATGGCATATCCTCAACGGACATAAGCCTCCAATACCCTTGTTCGAGGTCCTCCACCCCCCCGTGTCAGTCTCTCGCCTGATGATCGGGGCCACCGATGGAGCTCCTGAGGGCAAGACTGCACTAAGCCGAGGTTGTTCCGCAGTCCCAGCAACCTCTTGCAAGACGTCACCGAATGTGCAAGTGCATACACCAAGCGCGGTTGCTAGAGCTGCCTCGAAACCCCACCCATAACAATCTGGTGTCTGCTGGGTCCTGGGCTATCAACCAGCATATGCGGAGTTTAAGATTTTTTACGCGCGCAACGACCCTCCTCCCCAGCATCTACCACCAAAGGGTTATGAGTTAGCGTCACAGTTTAGTGCCTTGACGCCATTGGGCTGAATAATAATAATAATAATAATAATAATAATAATAATAATAATAATAATAATAATAATAATAATAATAATAATAATAATAATAATAATAATAATAATAATAATAATAATAATAATAATAGTGCGTGCTTCTCTGTCAATGGCTGATGCATTTCTGCACATGCGCCTCCATCGTCTCACCCGTGAGGGGAGTACGAAGAATTGACGATAAGCTCTAATGACACCCCCGCAAGGGCAGTTCCAACACTTCCAGACGGGCCGGTATGTTCAATGAAAATACTGGTCCAGAAATAGACCGGTATGTTCAATGAAAATACTGGTGGCACCGACGGGAATCGAACTGGCGACAGGGCCCAGATGGTAGAACTTGACCACTGGGCTATCACGGTGTCCAATAATAATAATAATAATAATAATAATAATAATAGTAATAGTAATAGTAATATTAATAATAATAATAACAAATAAATAAATAAATAAATAAATAAATAAATAAATGAATAAATGAATAAATAAATAAATAAATAAATAAATAAATAAATAAGTAAATAAATAAACAAACAAACAAACAAGCAAACAAATAAACAAATAAACAAATTAATTAATTAATTAATTAATTAATTAATTAATAATAATATTAATAATAATAATAATAGACTTATCAGTCAATTGGCCTTTGATCCTGTCGGACATGTGCCTCCATTGGTAGCACGGGACCGTTCGGTGACGCGGCTCCGCTCCAAAGACTCGACTGGCAGTGCAATGTGCAAATGAGCGTGCTGTGCATGTGCAAGTGGGTGCAAGGAGTGAGAGGAGTTATCTGCCGAGAAGAAGTCCGCGACGCTGCGCTGACCTCCACCTACAACAGATCTAGCCAGACATTCTACCTGACTAGGCCTTCCCCTCCTTCTACCCACCTCCTGAACGACCGTGAGGTCGATCACCTCCTCCTCCTCCTCCGCCCCCTCTGCCTCCCTGGTCTGCGCCTCCAACTCCTCCCACTCCTTCCAGATGGTGGCAACAAACCTTCCTAACTCCTCCTCCACCTCTTCTGGGACAGGGATAAACAAAACGCCGAGCATCGCCGCCATCTTTTCATCCTCCCCCTTCAGCCATTCCTCTTTGAAGAGCCTCATCTCCTCCTCTGCCTCCCGCAGTTCCCTGTGATAAAGCCCTCCTCGATTCAGCACGAGGGGCTGCCGGGCTTGCGCCTCATCGATAAACTTAAACAGTGCCTCACGAGAGCTCGCAAACGTTGGGCAATGCAGCAGGAAGTGACGTAACGACTCGTTAACCTCAGTGCCACACAAGGCGAAACAGCTTGAGCAGTCCGGCGAGCATGAGCCAAATTTGGATCGGTAGAGGCGAAGGCGATTGTTGCAGCTCAACAATCGCCTTCTGATAAGGTTGTGACTTCCCCCCTCCAGCGCCCGCCAACGTGGGAAAGCAGAGCGGGAAGACATCTGGCTAAGCAGCACCCTAAGCCCATCAGAGGGCTTAGCCTGCCGCTCCCAGCCAGCTACTTCCTGCCGGACAGACCATTGCTTTACCACCTCGTTCCAGTTCGCCAGAGCGGCCCGCCAGTCCTTATCATCTACCGTGCCATCTTCGTTCACGACCCGCTTGAGCGCATCCAAGCCCTCCCGCAGCCTGTGATCTGCTAAGATCAAATTTTCCGTATCTTCCTTCCATTTGCACCGACCCGTGTTGTAAAGCCTGCGTGTTAGCGCTGTGTTGCCCAGTATCTCGATGCGCCCTAGGAACCGAAGCCGGGCCGCCTTGGCAAGGATGCTAAAACTCGGCGTGCGGCCTAAACCCCTGGTGATGCAGCCGCTTGTGCGCGTACCAACACCCAAGATGACCCGCAGGGGCGCTATCAACGCGCCCTCCAGCTTACTCAGCTTGTTGGCGCCCGGCAGATCCCAAAAAGCCGATGCGTAAAGCAACTTTGCGCCAACCATTTGCTGCCAATTCATCAGCCGAAGACGCGCTGGAACTTCATGGGCAATCCAGAGGGGGTAGCAGGCAGCCGTTCCCGCTACAGTGATTTCCGCCGCCCGCTTCGCTTGCGGTTTATCGGAGAGGGTGTCCGTGAGCAGAACTCCCAGGTATTTGTAGTGGTCGGTGACGTTGAGAACCTTGCCCCGGAACCTCACGCATGGGGGCGACTTTTTTGACTTGGCGTGCCCGTATATCGGCATGACTTCCGTCTTGCCCGGTTTCAGGTTGATTTCAAGCCGATAGTCCTCCACGAATGTCGCCACGACATTTACAATCTGTTGAAGCTCCGTGACACTATGCGCAATTACCGCAACGTCGTCGGCGTAAAGCAGGGTCCGTATGTCTTGGATGCGGTTGAGGTCCTCGATCTCCAACTCTTTCGCGATTCGGACCGTTAGCTCATCCATGAAGACGTTGAACAGCGACGGTGACAACGGCGACCCTTGCTGAACTCCCATCTCTTCCAGCACTTCACCAGTGAGTTCGCCATCGACTAGCACTCGCGATGACGTTCTTCGGTAAAAACGCCGCAAAATGCGATAGAACTTGCCCTGTACCCCCATCTGGGTTAGCCTCTGAAACAACCCGGCCCGCCAAACCGTAGGGAATGCCTTTCTCAGATCCACGAACAAAACGAAAGAACGGAGGCCAGCTTGTTGTCTAAGGCGCAGACGCTCCTTAAGGACAAAAATCTGGTCCCCTGTACTACGTTTTGGCCGGAACCCACCCTGCTCTGGGCGAAGCCTGCCCGGCTGATCGATGAAAGCCGTAAGCCTCGCCGCCATAAGGGACAGATACATCTTACCCAGACAGCTCAGAATCGCGATGTCTCTCCAATTTTCCGGATCGGTTGGGTCGCCTCCTTTTGGGATGTTGACGATAATCGCTTTGCCCCAGTCGCTGGGGGTGTATTCGCACGATTTCAACCAGTTGAAGAAGCGCACCAGAAAGCTCACAATCCGCGTGCCTCCGTACTTGAGCATCTCGTTCTTGATCTTATCCGGTGAGCACGCTTTGTGATTCTGGAGATTTCCCTGGCAGAGCTCCACTTCCTTCTCGGTGTAATCACAGTCCAGCGGGTACCGCCGACGTATGGTGGTCCCCAAAGAAAACCCGCTTTTGGAGGATGCATGTGTAGAGGAAGTCGGTTCTGATGAGGAAGCAGCGCGGATTGAGCCCGAGCGGAAGGCCCGCGAAACCTTCCAGTATAACGACAACCTGCGCGACCAATTCGAGGCCATGGCGCAAGCCGAGGAGATCCGGACTGAGACGGGCTTGTAGTTTTTCCCGGAGTGTGCATGCCAGAGTGCCATCGGGCTTCCGAACAGGAGCAGAAGCGTTCGACCGCCGAACCCCGCCCAAACGCTTTGACAGCTTCCAGTACGTGGCCATGGTAGCGCTCCTGAAGTTGGCAGCGGTGTCATTCTGGACCCGCTTCCACGCTTGCTCCTTCTTCTCCTTGCATAACCTTCTGACCGCCTTCCTCGCTTCTTTATATCTTTGCCAGGCCTCTCGGTTGGCCTCATTCCTTCGCCAGAGGCCGTATGCCTCTCTCCGTCGCGCAATCGCTTCCCTAAGACTCTCATCAAACCATGCATTAGTAAACCCTGGCCTAATCACCCGAACTCCCAAGACCTTCACGGCTGCGCCCGTGAAAGCTCGGACCACTAAGCTAGCGACCCTATCTACCTCCTGCTGAAGCTCATCCGGGTCCTCCACTGCTGATAGATCTGGGAGGCCATCTGGCAACAGCCCCGATATACCAGCTGCAAAGGTCTCGTCGTACTTCAACCTAAGCTGAGACAGCTCACTCTCCTTACCCTCAACTACCCTGCCTATCAAGCGCTCTGCCTTGAATGCTTTGTACCTCTTTACCTGCTTTTTGGGGGGTGGCTGTCCCCCCCAGACCAGTTCCGCCCACACAGCTTTGTGGTCGGTATCAAGGTCTACCTCGTCGACGCCGAAGCTTGCCTCCTCCGCCAGCTCGGAAGAGACGCAGATGTAATCCAGTAGATGCCTTCGTCCACCTACATTTTCCTGCCTAGACCACCAATATTTGTCCCCCCGTGGTTGCGAAAACCCACTGAGATTGCGCAACCCCGTGGCAACAAGCATCGCAGCCAGCAACTCACCATTCTCACTCCTAACCCCTCTACCCCTCTCATCTATCTCGCCAAAGAGGCCCACCACTCCCTCCTCCCGCGCTATTCTGGCGGGCCCCAGCTTAGCATTAGCATCACCAACCGTAACCACATGACCTTTGGTGGCGAAGTAGGAGACGGCCGCCTGCCACGCCTCATAGGCTGCAATAGATTCCTCTCGTTGATTTTCTTGGGGAAGTAGCCGTTGCCGACGAACACATCCGACGCCGTCGCGCTCCCAGACGACAGCCTCACCCACAATTGCTGTGGGTGTGGAACAGGCGCCTGTACAATGGAAGCGCACGGTGCCAGATAGTTGGCCACCAACGTCAAGACTCCCCCCAAGAGACGCGAGCCCGCACCAGTTGCAGCCGCTTTGCCGAGGACTGCGAAGCCGTCGACTTGGAGCTTCTCCACCTTCTGCGACGATAGGTTGTGCTCCTGGACTCCGACGATCACCCAGCCTCGCTCCTTGTAGTGCTCCGGCCATTCCCCAAAGCCTGGGCTATCCGCACCCACTTTGCCTTGCCAATTATGTGAGGCCACCCTCAGTGGGAAGCCTTTCACAAATTGGGAAGAACGAAGCTGATGCCGATGCCTGCGCTTCGGTTGAGCCCGCCTGGAGCCCTCCGCCACCCTCCACGGCCCATCCTGCACCCTCCGCCCCAGCTCCTCCAGCTCCCGCATCCCGCCCCACTCCGCCAAGGGAGATTCACCGCTTGAGGCTTCGCCCTGGGGCTCGTCGACTTCCACGTCGAGCACCCAGTAGCCAAACCCCTGCTTACGAAGCTCCCTCTGCATCTCTACATACTGGGCACCCCCCCGTGCAGCCCGCTGCTTCTCTCTTTCCCGGAAAGTCCTACCCGTCGCAACGTGAACCTTTCCCGTGAAGAACTTACGCTCCCGCAGCAGCCGCACCATCTTCTCCGCCTCCTCACAAGACGCACATTTAATCCGCAAATGTCGCCCACTACCTCTGCCCGCGAATTCCACCTCGACTTCCCCGAGACCGAGAATTCGGAGCTCTCGCGCCATGACCACTGTCTGAGAGACATGCGATAGCCCCCATACTATGCAACATCTCTTATCCAGCTCATTTCGTACCTTCCTCCGCCACCTCCTCGGTGGCGGTACCGCTTGCCACACGCCGTGACCAGACCTTTCCGGACGTGACTTCTCTTCCGAGGTTGGGGAGGGTGATCGAGATGCAGCAGGATTGCTGGCTCTACGTGATTCAGGTTGCCCGTCAGGTACGCGAGCACTCGACCACCCCACCCCGGCCGAGTAGCCATCACCACCCGCAGGCGCACTCCCACGGGGAACGTCTAAACCTGAAGGATTACCGCCTTGACCCATAGAGCCAGCACTAGCGGCCGCGCTCTTCGCATAAGAACCTGACATACGTGGTATGGGACCCCGGTGCCGCATTGATCGAGTTGTAAACTCGATAAATGAGGACCCAGGTGGGGTTATTTAAAGCTCAACCCTTAAAAAGCATACGTGTACGTATGTATAGGAATACACACAAACACTCACCTGCATCCGTAACCAGGCACGAGGCAGGACCCGCTGTGCATCATCGAGGTAGGTGTCGTGGCAAACCACCCTGCGTCCGATAAACGCTGCAAGTGAGTCATCTACCGAGAGCACAGAGTGACAGGCCCGTGCACGTGTACCCACCACCCCATAACCCTCCGCCAGAGCAACCCCATGGCATCCGCAGGATGAGCACGAAGAGTGCTGAGAGAGAGGGTGAGCCAGGAGCCCCGCTCCGGTCCGTCGTTACTTTGGTCATTTAGTCGTTTCAAGGCTTGTGGTAAGGTGTAGGGCCTCTCGCCTTCGTACAAACTCCGACCGACAGTAGTTTGGTTGACCATCCTTCGCGGTGACCCTCTGAACACAACCCCCTCCCCCAGTGCCCACCCCTTGTGATTCCAGAGGCCACCCCGAGCCAAGAGCCATGAGTATGATGAGCAACTCACATGAGTTACTCTCAGTAATTGGGACCCGTCTCATAAATCAATGGAACGCTTATCGTGCGCCCCTCATAGGCTCAGCCCGCCCATGTGAAAGCTAGGCCTCGCCCAAAGCAGAGCAAAGCAAAGCAACAAAAAAAAAAAAAAAAAAAAAAAAAAAAAAAAAAAAAAAAAAAGAGAGAGAGAGAGAGAGAGAGAGAGAGAGAGAGAGAGAGAGAGAGAGAGAGAGAGCGAGAGCGAGGCCGCCGTGGCTCGCCCGCAATCCAGCTGGGTGCACCTCGTCACAACCACTCATCGGCGTGAGCTCATAGCTGTGTGCGACATAGGTACAAGAGCAAGAGGAGAAACAGTGTGCCAGCGTGGATGTGTGGGTGAGGCAGTGCGGTGAGGCAAAGCAGCGATGCCAGTCGAATCCCTGGAGACGGAACCTAGCATCAAAAACATCGTATAAGTCTACCCCAGGCCTCCATCCACCGAGTGGTGAGCTCGATAAAAGAAGACCCGAGTGGGGTTATTTAAAGCTCAACCCTTAAAAAAGCATAAACATGTACGCCGCCAGGAACCCAACAACAATAACATAGCAGCCAGGAACCCAACAACAATAACATAGCAGCCAGAACCCAACAACAATAACATAGCAGCCAGGAACCCAACAACAATAACATAGCAGCCAGGAACCCAACAACAATAACATAGCTTCCGTAACCAGCCTTCAGGAACCCGCCTCAGTTACCCGCCCCCGTAACCAGGCCAGAGACGTGACGTACTATGCATCATTGAGGTGTCGTGGCAAGCCACCCTGCGTCCGATAGAAGCTACAAAAGAGTCATCTACCGAGAACACTAAGTGACAGGCCCGGTCACATGCACCCAACACGTCCCGACCCTCCGCCAGAGCATCCCCATGGCATCCGCAAAGTGAGCACGAGGGGTTCTGGGAGAGAGGGTGAGTCAGGAGCCCCGCGTCCAGGCAGTCGCTACTGTGGCAGTTGAGTGATTTCAAGGCTTGTGGAAATGTGTGGAGCCTGTCGCCTTCATTCCCACTCATACCGACAGTAGTTTAGTTAACCAACCTGTCCAGTGACCCACTGAGCCCAACCCCCTCCCTCAGATAACCCCCACCCCCCGCACCCCGAGTGATACCAGAGGCCACCCCGAGCCAAGAGCCGTGAGCGTGGTGAGAGAGCTTCTCTCAGTAAAAGTTTCCGTCTCATGAATCAGTGGAGCACTGATTATGTACCCCTCATAACAAGCTGCCAACGGCCCCAACCCCGCCGTGTGGCGGTGACACCCAACCATGTATTGGTGCCCCCCAAAATAATAATAATAATAATAATAATAATAATAATAATAATAATAATAATAATAATACTATATCTGAGGCGTACTGATGCAGCTAATGGCATATCCTCAACGAACATAAGCCTCCAATACCCTTGTTCGAGGTCCTCCACCCCCCCGTGTCAGTCTCTCGCCTGATGATCGGGGCCACCGATGGAGCTCCTGAGGGCAAGACTGCACTAAGCAGAGGTTGTTCCGCAGTCCCAGCAACCTCTTGCAAGACGTCACCGAATGTGCAAGTGCATACACCAAGCGCGGTTGCTAGAGCTGCCTCGAAACCCCACCCATAACAATCTGGTGTCTGCTGGGTCCTGGGCTATCAACCAGCATATGCGGAGTTTAAGATCTTTACGCGCGCAACGACCCTCCTCCCCAGCATCTACCACCAAAGGGTTATGAGTTGGCGTCACAGTTTAACGCCTTGACGCCATTGGGCTGAATAATAATAATAATAATAATAATAATAATAATAATAATAATAATAATAATAATAATAATAATAATAATAATAATAATAATAATAATAATAATAATAATAATAATAATAATAATAATACTATATCTGAGGCGTACTGATGCAGCTAATGGCATATCCTCAACAGACATAAGCCTCCAATACCCTTGTTCGAGGTCCTCCACCACCCCGTGTCAGTCTCTCGCCTGATGATCGGGGCCACCGATGGAGCTCCTGAGGGCAAGACTGCACTAAGCAGAGGTTGTTCCGCAGTCCCAGCAACCTCTTGCAAGACGTCACCGAATGTGCAAGTGCATACACCAAGCGCGGTTGCTAGAGCTGCCTCGAAACCCCACCCATAACAATCTGGTGTCTGCTGGGTCCTGGGCTATCAACCAGCATATGCGGAGTTTAAGATCTTTTACGCGCGCAACGACCCTCCTCCCCAGCATCTACCACCAAAGGGTTATGAGTTGGCGTCACAGTTTAACGCCTTGAGGCAATTGGGCTGGAACTCTGTTTAGCAAGTGTGACTAGGTTTTTTCATCGGGATTTCCCTCAAATATGTCACAGTCAACACTCCAAGGCAGATTTACTATACCTGAGGCGTACTGATGCAGCTAATGGCATATCCTCAACAGACATAAGCCTCCAATACCCTTGTTCGAGGTCCTCCACCCCCCCGTGTCAGTCTCTCGCCTGATGATCGGGGCCACCGATGGAGCTCCTGAGGGCAAGACTGCACTAAGCCGAGGTTATTCCACAGTCCCAGCAACCTCTTGCAAGACGTCACCGAATGTGCAAGTGCATACACCAAGCGCGGTTGCTAGAGCTGCCTCGAAACCCCACCCATAACAATCTGGTGTCTGCTGGGTCCTGGGCTATCAACCAGCATATGCGGAGTTTAAGATCTTTTACGCGCGCAACGACCCTCCTCCCCAGCATCTACCACCAAAGGGTTATGAGTTGGCGTCACAGTTTAACGCCTTGAGGAAATTGGGCTGGAACTCTGTTTAGCAAGTGTGACTAGGTTTTTTCATCTGGATTAATAATAATAATAATAATAATAATAATAATAATAATAATAATAATAATAATAATAATAATAATAATAATAATAATAGTGCTT
>WBZZ01006594.1:7500-10000 GCA_019918135.1 Paulinella micropora | reverse complement strand
CATATGTAATGCTATATTGATTAGTAGTACGGTTGTCAACAATAGCTTCCTATTGCCATGCCATATGAGCCTATAACAACTTGGAAAAGTAGCTACTATCACTCTGTACAACTTTATTTAAGTTGTACCTATTGTTGTGTATGGAAACAAAAATGGCGGGACACCTATCGTTTGCTATACGAGACTCATGATCATCAACAAACCATGTCTTCCTAGTTAAATATCATACTTCTCACTGAGGAGGCCGCACCAAATTAATGCTTTTGAAAGCAATGAAGCATAATAAAGATCAAAAAAATTATGTGTGAAAATTATTTAAAATTTGAAATTTAAATTTTTTAAACATGATTTAAATTTTTTTTAATTTTTTTTTACTAAAGACTCTGGCTGATTTAGCATATGTATCTTTCAAACCGTGGCAAAGAAAACCGTACTGCAAAAGCTTGTCTGGTGGCTGCGATAGGCGTTCCACCCCACTAAATTCCCTCAATTTACATATGCTAAGTGTCGAGTGACAGTCAGGTAAAAAAAAAACTGTGTGGCATGTACAATACAATATTAGTACAGCCTAGCCTTGTACTGAAAAGTTGTCGGTGACTCACTCACTGACAGTCACCTCAGAGGAGAAAATCGGCCGGGCCCAGTTTTTAGTCGAATCAAGCTCAAGTTGAATCAGCGGCACAGTATCTGACAGTCGCTGACTCGTACTAAGGCCGCCCTTTACTGACCTGCGTGACTGAGGCCCGGCTCAGGGCCGTTTGCCGGTGTGGCGGCCAAAGGCAGACCCCCGGACTCGAAGGCGGACTATTCAAGTAAATTTTCACCAGAATAATTTATTGATCGCCGCTGAAGGTGTAGTCTGCTGGCATATGTCTTCTCTCTTTGTTTGCCGCTCCCTGTTTTTACTTCAAGTTTCTGTTCGCCTACTTACATGCTTCCTTGCTCAGTTTACGAAAAGCAAGCGTTCTTCAATTACGTAACGGTTAGCTGCAGAGAAGATGTATTAGAAGTTGTTTAGTGGAGGGGAAAAAAAATTGCGGGCTCCTTCGGAGAAAGGCATGGGCGTGCTCCTTCTTTCTTTCTCTCTCTCTCTCTTTCTTTCTTTTTTTCTTTCTTTCTTTTTTTCTTTCTTTCTTCCTTCCTTCCTTCCTTCCTTCCTTTTTAAAGGTCAGAGGAGTTCCAAAGCCATGTCTTGCAGACACAGGAGTGCCTGCTCCAGTTCTGCCTCCAGCAGCCCCGCGCCGCCTCGTGGCTGGGGCACCCTGCCGTGATTGCCTTGGTTTTTGCGCTTGCGTTTTTGTCGTTTTTTTCTATTGCTATGCGGGGTGTGTCGATTCGCGCTTGTTGGCTGGTACATAGAGGAGGCGAAGGAAGAGGACGAGGTATTGGTAGCGGAGGAAGAGGAGGAGGAGGTAAAGGTAGAGGAGGCGGACGAGGCGGACGAGACAGAGGAGGCAGAGGAGGCAGAGGAGGAGGAGGAGGAGGAAGAAGAAGAAGAAGAAGAAGAAGAAGAAGAAGAAGAAGAAGAAGAAGAAGAATTAGAATTAGAAGAAGAAGAAGAAGAAGAAGAAGAAGAAGAAGAAGAAGAAGAAGAAGAAGAAGAAGAAGAAGAAGAAGGGGGAGGAGAGCAAGACAGGCCACGAGGGCTGCCTCGCCGTGCTGTTGGTATGATTGTGTTGTTGTTGTTGTTGTTGTGGCAGGGCTGCTGCGGAGTCTGCAGGCGGGCGAGCGCGTCTTGAGACGCCTCCCACAGCTGCACACTCTCCACCCGCACTGCGTTGCCCTGTGTATGTATGTATGTATGTATGTATGTATGCATGTATGCATGTATGTATGTATTGTATGTATTGCATGTATGTATGTACGTATGTATGTATGTATGTGTATGTATGTATGTATGTATATATGTATGTATGCATGCATGTATGTGTATGTATGTATGTATGATGTATGTAGTGTATGCACCAGCTGCGGCTGCGCCTGGGCCAGCGGCAAGACTCTCAGCAGAGTGCAGGCTGCCAACAGCTGGCCCTGCAGGCCAAAGCGGAAATCGCGGCAGAGGCAGCGGCGCAGCGTGCTAATCAGGCTGGGCAGGACGCCAAGCCAGCCGGCCTGTCCGCGCTCTTGCAAATGCCATTTTACAGTGTCCGGCGTGTCCTGACCCTCCGGTCCGCGGGCATTACTGACGGGGTTTGGGAAGGCGTGCAGGTAGAGCTCGGTGAGAGAAGAAAACAGCTTGCTGAGGCAGGCCAAGCTGTGTACGCGTGCATTTTCACGCGCCTCGGGTAGCTTTCGGCTGTTTGTCTGGCTGCTCTGTGGGGCCTGCTTGGCCTTGTCGGTGTCGTCGTCGTCGTCGTCGTCGTCGCTGATGTTGTTGTTGTTGTTGTTGTTGTTGTTGTTGTTGTTGTTGTCGGTAGCAGCAGAAGCACAGGCAGAAGATGGAGAGGAAGAAGAAGAAGAAGAAGACGAAGAAGAAGAAGAAGAAGAAGAAGAAGAAGAA
>WBZZ01006593.1:82500-103609 GCA_019918135.1 Paulinella micropora | reverse complement strand
CCTACCTACCTACCTACCTACCTAATACCTACCTACCTACCTACCGACCGACCGACCTACCGACCTACCGACCTACCTACCTACCTACCTACCCTACCTTACCTTACCTTCCTTCCTTCCAAACTTTCTTTTTTCCTTCCTTCCTTCCTTCCTTCCTTCCTTTCTTCATTTCTTCCTTCTTTCCTACCTACCTGCCTACCTACCTGCCTACCTATCACCTACCTACCTACCTACCTACCTACCTACCTACCGACCGACCGATCTACCGACCTACCGACGTACCAACCTACCTACCTACCTACCTACCTGCCTACCTACCTGCCTACCTGCCTACCTGCCTGCCTACCTACCTACCTGCCCTACGTACCTACCTACCTACCTTCTTTACCTGCATGCCTACCTGCATGCCTACCTACCTACCTGCCTACCTACCTGCCTACCTACCTACCTACCTACCTACCTACCTACCTGCCTACCTACCTACCTACCTACCTACCTACCTATCTACCTGTCTACCTACCTACCTACCTACCTACCTGTCTGCCTGCCTACCTCTCTGCCTACCTGCCTACCTACCTGCCTACCTACCTGCCTACCTACCTTACCTACCTACCTTACCTACCTACCTTAGCCTACCCAGTACCTGTAGAGCCTACCTACCTACCTACCTACCTCTTACCTCCTACCTGCCTGTCTACCTGCCTATCTTCCCGACACACTACATCCAATGTCTTACAGCATCCAGCCACAGCTTAGTTTAATCAAGGAGTCAGGCCTTAGTAGGTTGCTGTACGTGGCCGATTAGTAAGTTGCTGTTCTTTGGTAAGCAGATATGTAAATAGGAGCCTAGTGCCAAGTTTATTCGGAGGTACTAGGCAACACACGCAAGCAAGCCAAGAAGCAAGCTCAAAAGCGAGGTAGGTAGGTACATACTAATAGATAGGTAGGTCGGTCGGTAGGTAGGTAGGTAGAGGGTGGGTGGTGGTTGGATGGTTGGTTTACTCAGGTACAATACTATCAATTCTACTCGCAAAATCGGTTCTACAATGACGCAACCGAACGAAGTAATACTCAAGACGTATGATTACGTTGGTTTCTTAAAGATTCCCACATTCTTGTCGCTGAGGCTGGGTTAGGCGCCTGATGCAACTCTTTCTCTGTTCCACTGCCCAAATCTAAACTGAGTCAGTCGCCGACAGCAGTTTAAGATGTTAGAAGTAGCTAAGATCTTTTTCCATGCCTTGCAAGAGTTTTAGCTGACGGTGTAGCCTGCTAACTGGACACAGGAAGGCGTTGGGAACTTGAGCCCAGTTGGCGCTAGTGCCCCAAGTCAAGGTCACCTCCCCGGATCTCAAGTCTCTGCTAATCATGGAAGAAGGATTGACAGCAAGTTTTTGAAACCGGATGGGATGTTTCTTGGTAGTGTTATGAGAGTTTCGAATGAGTCGTTTGCTATCATACTGCACAGGAAGTTGAAGTCAGCGTTTAGGAACTTGGCCCCGGTGGCTGCAAGTGCCCTGCTCATGACCCACACACCCGGCCTCGAATCATTGTTAATAGGATTCCTCTTGGAAGCTTTACGAGAATCGTAAATGTGTCGCCCGTTATTCAAAGAGCGTTTGGGGAGCTTAGGTTTGACGACCCTGCAAGCGCAACTGGCTTGAGAACCACCGTCAACCGGCCTCACTGTCTGTGCGGATGACGTCCCAGAACACCAACATAAAGCATTTGAACAATACATTTAATATGTAGCCAGTCTTTTTTTGGAATGAATGTCTGGTAAATAGTAGTAAGCATTTTTAGCTGCCTTTGCATCATGATGCTGTCGGAGAATTCAGAACAGCGATCGGGACTGCTCAGTGGGTCGCGGTCCGGCAGCCGGGGTGCACGCAACCCGGACCTCACCTGCCTCAAGTTCGCACCACTCCCAAACATGGTTGATTCCTAGGGTGTAGAAACCGTATGATCAGTGAAAACATGCTTTATCACTTCCTCTTGCATAAAAACAACTGGCTTCACTTGCTGTTCCTTGCTTTTACCCTTGCTGCTTCCGTCAAGTACTGAAGGCAAGGCGGGTTGCGGGCACGGTGAGACGCCCGCGCACCAAGTCAAACTACGTTCAAGCAAAGAAATAGAAATATGCAAGAAGCAGATGGTGATCACTGTCTTGCTGGGATAGCTCTCAGCATGAATCTATGCGGCCTGGTTTGTAATGTTTAGCCTCAGAACTGTCGTTGCGGACTTGGAAAAAATCGACTTTTCACCTATTCTAGCCGACCCACTTCTGGTCACGCTAAGTCAAAGTCAGCAACTGTTCATGTTGATTTATTCAATGAAAAATGCTTTCTAGCGCTTTCTAACAATTCAATACTACCGGCCACGTCTTTCCCATTTTAATTTCCGTCACTTCCGACTTACTATCCGGAACTTTACGCGAATTAATTCGGTTGCGAATTATTCAAGTTTTTATAGTAAATCAAGTTGAAGCTAGCAGTCGCTGACTTTAACTTGAATTAATCAGAAGTGAGTCTGCTAGAGTCGCTGAAGGTTTGATTTTTTTCCAAGTCAACGACTATAGTTCCGGCCGAGGCTAAACATTACAAACCAGGCAGCATGAGATTAATAGGAATTGCTGCTGTCATGCTGAATCTTTTGTAGGTTTAGATCAGAAAGATATATATTATTTATTGCTCAATCCAAGCACTCCGACCTGAGAATAACTTAATCTTCCTCCTCTTGTAGGCGCAGACAATGGACAACTGCATTCGCAATGCTTCTCGTCGTGTACCGGCCGCAACCGGTGCGTTTCCCTCTACCGGTCGTAGACTTCAGTTATTAATAGATGACTTGTTATTTATGTTTACCCGCATTAGTACTACCGTCATTTTTATCATTCATTAGACACTAGTTATAAGTTCATTAAACCCTTTCTCCTCAATTACTTAATTATCCGTTAGTAGTAGTCGTTAATGTTTGTATTATTCCTTGTTAATAAATTGGCAATTTTAGTAGTTATCCTGGCACTGGTGGCACCAGCTTTTTAGTAGTTATCCTGGCACTGGTGGCACCAGCTTTTCATTATTATCACTTTTACTCATATATCATATGGCACAGTATAATCACTATGATCAGGCAGTACGTTACGTGGGTCAATTTCAACCTGAAAGGTATATCTTTTTGACTTCGTTAGTTGGACTGGCGGGAATTGTCCTCACTGATTATTATTAAATTATGTGTTGTGAGAAGTGGCAACGACCGGTAAGAGGTGGACGCACAGGTTGCCGGTTCAAGACTGGAAGCATTGCTGAGGCCCTTCGTCCATTGAGTTAGGAGCCTTCAAGTGAAGCGTTTCCTGTGCAACGGATCGCAGACAAGGACCTTCATTCAAGGTGTGTGGGCCCGGGTCTACCTTAAGTGACAGAAACTTGAAAAGCCTCCGGCAACAAAAGTACCAGTTGCATCGCCTTGCTCTTCAGTACTTGACGAACAATGGTCTGAATATCTCAGGTTTGACGAATTACCTAAGTTTATAGCTGACTCATGCAGACCCAAGGCAGCGTTGTTTCTTTGTTATTATTGCACTTCTGCATCTATTGGTTGTTACCAGAGTTTTCCGAGGCTGTGCTGGTCGTGTTCGCAGCGGTATGTGCATGTGTGTGCACGTTGTTTCAAGAAACCAGAAAATAAGAAACTACTCTATCCGCGACATTGCAGCCAATGTATTTGCAACGATTTACATACCCTGCGAGGCTTTCCTTCTTACAGCGTCGAAGTTTGAGGGCTTGCATAGCTGGTTGCTTTGTGTCTCCCTTCTCCAGACGTCCCTTGAACAACTCCATGAAATACTCCATGAGCATGTACGGGATGATGCTCCAAACGCGAGTGCGATCGTCAGTAGCACGAATGTAACGAGCCCAGTACGCGTCCACAAGGGCCATTGCTGCGTTGTCTCCCCACTTGTGCACCGTGTTGATGATGCGGTTGCATGCCAGAAGCATTGACAAGTTATTCAACTGCAAATTGGATGCAAGTTCGCGGGCTTGAGTTGCGACGTCAATAGTGGGCGCGATTGCCGGACGGGTCATCACGAAGAGAGATCGAACTCGAGTCATCATGTGCAACGTGCGGGGTGGTACACCTGCAAGGGTGGCCGATCGCAGGATCCTTCCTGTCGACGATGATGAGGGGGACTCGTTGCCTATGGATGGCGGGGGTGGTGTGGCCGTCGCAGGAGGGCCACTCGCCATCGAAGGGGCAGGGGTTTGAGTCACAATCGTCGTGCTGTACGATGGATCAGCTGGCGAGCCTGAAGACGAACTCGACGTTGAGCTCGATGTTGAACTCGAGGATGAGCTTGAGGATGAGCTCGCGGGGGCCGGAGTCACAGCTGTTGCATTACCGGTTGTTGCTGTCACAGGGGCCCCACCTCGGTCCTCCGCGGATGGGTTCGTACCACCAGCGAGCAGGGTCGGGTAAGCTTCTTCCTCAACGGAGAAGAGAGGGCTCAGCGTGATTCTACTACCTTGCAATGTCGTACCCAGCGAGATGCGAGGCGTTGGGCGTGCCGGTGTCGATGCAGTGGGGGCTGAACCTGACAAATCAGTCGAGGTTGCCGTCTGTATTGCAAAGGTCGGTAGAGGTCCAAGAGGGCCAAGTATCGGTCGGTATGGCGACGCAAAAGCTGGGTCAGACATGGACAGTGCTCGATTGACCAACGGGGCAGGTGGGCGTGTTGCCAGGATGGATGCCAGCGATGGATGCGGGTTACGCCGGGGCAGGGGTGTTGCTCCTCTTGCTAGACTCCAGGGCGGGCAAACGGATCGACAGGGGCGGTCGAAAGTACCCTACTGGTGGGGGCCAATGTTATTGCACCTACGGGCATCGCAACTGGGGTAAAGGCCAACGATGGAGTGACTACAGGGGACGATGTTGCAGCAGATGATGGTGCAGCTGGGGCAGTGGGGATCGTCGGTGGGTGAGTCGGCGGTGCAGGTCCCAAAGGAATACTTCCCAGGGCTGCTGCTGGAGTCGTACCAATCAGGGTCGATGGGGGCACAGTAACAGGAGTGCTTACAGGGGTTGGAAGTACCAATCCAGAAAGTGATCCAGGTGCTCCAGGCATCGAAATTGTAATTGGTAAATGGCTAATATATTCCTCTAAAGGAATAAGAGTATCCAATTGTTTCCAGAGAGCTTCTTGTTGAGCTGCAGAGCCTGTAGGTCCCAGGTACTCCTGGTAGATGTCGTGGGCTGTCATATTTGGATTACACCTCAACTTTAGGGAGGGTGTCGGTACCAATGGTAGATGAAGCAAATTAGTTTGCTTATCTTTTACTGCTTTAAGTAAAATATTACGATATTCACCAGAGTAATTAGTAAATAAATCTTCTCGGAACTGCGTTGATTGAGTCCACGAGAGGTCCGTAGTAAGAGGAGTTGACTTCCCTTCCTCGACTTCCTTCAGGAATTTCTTCTCGGAGGGCAGAAAACATGGTACACTCCCAGGATGGTAAAAGGGTCCAGACATTTCCTCTTGTGCTCCCGAAGACGCGACAGGGGATCGTCGTGGCGCGAGTTTGCGAACATTCCACTTCACCAGGGGTAGGCCAGGTAGTGTTGGTACACTTGTAGAGCACGATGAGCAGCAAAGAGGATGATCTTGCTGGGTGATAAGGGGGTGACCCTAACACAAACAAAACCAGACACATACTGTGTTGGTTGATTGCATAGAGTGTAGGAGAGCAGAGAGACGACACAAAAATGCAAAGACAGATGAACAATCTGTCTCACATATGTGCTTTTGATGACCTCTGATCTCCCACGTTCATTGAGTAGCACCAGGTGCAGGCTTTCAAATCGACCTGTCGACAGGGCACACAAAACTCGTGTGTGCAGTTTCCACTTGAAAGGGAAATTCGAATTGTGAGTTTGGATACAACCCCAAGGGATAATTACACAACGAACTCTTATTAACGTTGGTAGGACAACTACGTTTTTACTTTTAGTAATTGCTTTGTGACTGGGGAGTAATTTATTCGTATAGTAGAATGACCGTATAGTTATAGTCAATTATTGTAACGGACGTAACGGTCCATGTTGGCATTCAGGGTTGGACACTGAACATTGAAGTATTTACCTAATCAACGGTTATGAGCCGCTGGGATAGCGAATTTCGGCACAATGCACTTAGCATGAGACAGTTGCTGTCTCACACTCCTGTGTTTAGCGGAAACAAGAAAGATTTGCAGAGTTGCTACTATCAGATAGAGGAATACGCATATGGTATTAGCACAACTCTCGGAGACATGTTTCACGATGCTTTTAAAGACCATAAGGCAGCGAAGACCAAATATGGTTACGACAGAGACAGGATGAGAAAGGCAGAGGAAATGGATGAACCGAGAGAAGCACACGAGGTGAACACATCGGAGGATCAGATGAAGAAGATGAAACACAACCACGACAACCGAGACAGAGAGGTAGTCAAACAGCACAAGACGGGAAGGCAGCGGTAGAGAAACCAGACAACTGGAAAGATCTATCGAAGGAAGAGAATAAGGCTTGGGAAGACAGAGCGAAAAGAAAGAAGAAAAGTGCAATGACAAGAAGCAACAAAGACGTTTACATACTGAGAAAGAAGAAGTATAAAGACGAGCAACGATATTTGCATCATTGCAGACTGTTTCAACTTCTCGTTACAACTGCATTCTCGGAAACCAAAGTGGTTCAATTCCTTCGCAGCAAAAAGGCACATTGCCCGTTTGAAAAAGTCGGCATCGTAAAAGAAAAATACGATAATATAAGCGGTGCGGCGAGATATGTCGAGGAGAAAGCCTTTAAAGATCAGAGACCAAGAGCGACAGAAGATATGGAAGAATATCTGACCCAACATCAACTCCAGAAGCAGTGGCTTGAAGCCTTGCGAGACGCAGATTTTGGGGCAGATGAGGCAGTGAACGGATTGTTAGAGAAGCTAGCTGAACACGAAGCTTATGGAGCAACATTTTTTAATGACTACTACAGACTAGCGGCAGCAAACAGACCATCACACGATGAAATAATAGAGTCAGCAAAGGAAATTTACGTGCTGTGGGATGCGAAGCAAAAGAGATTGAGGAAGGAGCGTAAGAAGGAGAGGGAGAGAAAAAGAGAGGGTAAGGGAGCGAATCTATTGTTTGGAGAGGGAGAGGGAGGAGAGAAAGGAGAAAAGAGAGAGAAAAACAAGAAATGGATTAAGAACGGGAAGGGCAAGGGCAACAAGAATGGGAGTAATAGTTCAGAGCAGGAGTGGTGGCTGACAGCGACATGCTATAACTGCTATCAGACTGGACACACTAAGCGTTTTTGCCCTAAACGAAAGTCAAGCCCCAAACGAACTTCCAAAGTCAGCTCACTCTGACTCCTCAAAGGGGAGCAAAGAGACAAGAGTGGCAAATTTCGAAAGAAAGGAGCCAAAGGAGTTACTCTTATGAGGGGAGAATTAGGAGAGGAGGGTGACAAGGAAGGAGGAGACAAGTCTGAGGGGGACAGCTCAGAAGAAGAAGAGTATGGGCTAGTCATAATGGAGGGTAGCGAAGAAGCAATGGAGGGAAACATAGAAAGTGGGGAAAATATTATTGCTCGTGAAGCAGAGCAAAAGGGCGAGGAGGATAGTGAGCCTCCAAAGGAGCAAAGTGAGAACAAACCCTTAGATCAACCCACAAGAGCCCGTGGGGGGGGGGGGGGGAGGGGGAACTGTCGAGTGCTCAATTGGCTCGAAACACACTCCGAGACAGACCCCACAACCCTCCACACCGCACTCTCACTAGTGCTCAACACCCCAACACCTGTACAACAACTACTCCTGCCCTCACAACCTCACAAGACACACCACGTGTGCAACCCTCACCATTGCAACCAAAACCCTCGCAAACGAAAGAGAAAGAGAAACGGAAAGCAAATGAGAAACCGACACCCACACCCCCTCAGAACTCTAGACAGACAAAGAACGAAACACCACAACCCACTATATCCACTCCTAAGAACTACACCACAGGCCCACTAACCACTCGTTGTACTGGACTGAACTGGAAGTGAGAACAGTGTGGAGTTAAGTTTGGACAGGGGGGGAGTTGGGGCAAGGCAGGTGAGGCAGCAAAGAGGCTAGTGTATGCAGACTTGTGCGGTTATCATGCCCGTCAGGACCCACTATTTCCAGCTATTGACATAGCACAAGACCCTTCACGTCGCCCACGTCCTTCCCGTGATTATCCTTCAGAGAGTGAGATAATGAGCATACTGAGAAAGAGAGGGAGGGAAAGGGGGCGAGTGCACAGCAAATCTCGCAAAAAGATACGGCAAAACCAGTGAAGAAAAACTCGCTAAGTCCCGCAAATATCGGAGAAAAAGACAAGGAAAGTGTCGAAAAACCAGGTAAGAAAGGAGTTAGTACAGATTCACAGAATGATGCTGTAATGCCAGGAAAGGAGGTTCGGACCGGCGGGACCAGAGCTGGAAGAGAGACTGCTTGCATTGAGACTATGGTGCGTGTAGGAGGGACGAGAGAAGGAAAGTCTTGGCCCCCATCGCTACTACCACAAGGTCCGTCTCCTTTGGATAGAGTAGGAGACAGTGTAGAGTCACAGGCAGAGCAGACAAGCGACACACACACACACGAAACACCTGTGGGGAAGCAGTAAAAGATACACAGAACACGGGAAGGTAATGAGAGTTGAAGACTTTAAGAGAATACGTGAACAGCTGAACAACCTGTGTATTTTGGACGATGAAACGGGAGATGTAGTGATGATGACGAAGAAGGAAGGAGAGAGAGTAGCCGAGGCAGATGGACTGTTGACAGATGTGTTTGGGCTGTAAACGAGGTATTTCTAAAGCATGCAGCAGGCACACCACTAATCACAAGAGAGACAGTCATAGAGAAGCGAGCAGCTGAGAATACTCAAAGTGCGAAAGCTAAGGAAAGAGCTAAGTGGGAGTGTGAGTATAGACATAGCGCAGGACATACAAGACCTGAGAAGACTGAAATAGCTAGGTTGTTATATGCACTGACGAAGGGAGCAGAACCGACACTAGTGAAAGAGGGTTTGTGTTACGACCCGGACGGCAAAAAGAACGAGTTTTACTCAGAACTGTTAGGAATAACAGACTATGGGATACTCGACTTAGCTAAGAACCACGACAATTAATTTGCTCTTTTTATCCTGCGATCGATGCCCCACCTTATGAAGATATGGCATGAGGTAGAAGTGAGAGGGGTTACACTGAACGCATATTTGCGCAAGTTACACTCAGGAGATGCACACAAGTTCTTCAGCCCGGAACAGGCAGCATTGAAGAAGAAGGAGTTTGACAGGAAGAGACGGGAGATAGACTGACACTCAGACATAGAGGAGGATGACGAGTTTGATCCGGAAAACCTAGAACACTCTAGATCTAGAACCTCTGAGGAGATGAGGTCAGGAATTCCCATAAGCTTCAAATCATATTGCGAAGCGCGAGAAGAGCTTGATTGGATGTATGAGGAGAGATTCGAGAGAGAAAGGAAGGACAGAGTCCAAAAGAAAGAAAATGAGGAGGAAGAGGAGCAAGATCACAATCTCATGGTAGACGATAGCGAGACGGTAGGACGCAAGAAAAAGATGATAGTTCAAGACAGCGGATCGTCAAGGGATATAGCATGTACACCGCGCATCTTACACAACGTCCGAGAGATCGAACCCGTTAGCTTAGTCACCGGAAACGGAGAGAGTGTAGTGCGAAACATGGGGTAAGCGCGGTTGACAAGAATAGATGGATCGGGAAAGCCAGTTTTGGTAAAGAAAGATATGTTGTTAGACAACAGGGTGCCAGTCAACATTATGTCTACTGGAAACATGGACCACAATCACCACAGATCTATCATTCACCAGAATGGGCAACTACTAATCCTAAAACACCCCATAAGGATTAAAGACAGTGACGTGATCGTGAACTTACGCCTGGCATGCCCTATCGCTGGGACAATGAAAAGGACAAACCCCTCAAAATAAACGAACGTTACAACCAAAGAGAGGAAGAAGACGGGTAGACGGGGCGGGAATCCCCAAAGAGAGAGAGAGTGAGAACAAGCAAGCGAGAGTAAGTGAGAACGAGGAAACCAGAGGCAGCGTTTTATATGCTATGTATCCTGAGAAAGGTAAGAAGGGTAAACCGATTGACATTTACGTCATGCATCAGTGTAGTGGTCATAAAGCATTACGAAAGACCTATGCATTAGGCAAGGCAATGGGTAGAAAAGTGACAGGAAGCGAGGATAGAGTTAGATTTTGCGAAGCCTGTATGATGGGGAAAGCTAAAGTGTTACCCCGATTTAAGGTTAATAGAATTAGGAAAGCGAGTTACCCTTGTGAGATTTTACATGTAGATACTTCCGGACCTTGGGCGGTCATGTCAATTCACGGTAAGTACAAAAAATTTTGCGTTACAGACGATTACTCGGGGTACATCAAAGATTATTATTTACGTTACAAGAACGAATTTGTAGACTGTTTGAAGCAAGCGGTAGCGTGGTTTGAGAGGCAGACAGGGAAGAAAGTCAGACATCACTTGCGACAATTAGTTCGATGTCCCAACTGAAATTATAGAATGGTGAAAACCCCTACAATTCATTTGGAAGACTAGTGCTCCAGGTGATAAAGATGGCAACCCCATAGCTGAGAAGGTCAACGACATCACAGCCGGACCAGCCCGGGCCATGCGATATGAGGCTAACTTACCACCCCAGTTTTGGGCGGAAATGGAACACACAGCCACAACCTTGCACAACATTCTACCAGCCACGCCAGGACCTAGGAAAGGAACCTCACCTTTTGAGCAATGTCTGGGCTACAGGCCAGCTATCCGACAACTTAAGCCTATAGGATGTTTAGGTGTAATGTATATAGGAAAGCAGGTAGGCAAAGGCAACTATAGGGGAAAGCGCGTGATGTTACTTGGATACGATGTATTTAAGAAACTATACTGAGTTTGGGATGGTCGTAAGGTCATCAAAAATGTGCGTAATGTACGCTTTAACCCCAATGTAGTTGGCAAGGATGCTCACCCACCCAGAGAAGTTAGATGGGACGACGAGGAATCTGAGGGGGAGAGTAGTGACACCGTACAGCTAGAACAGCCGTTAGACGAACCCAAATTTAAAGATGAGGGGGAGTTAGACAAACATGAGGAGTTATAGGAAGAAAAAGACATTCACCGTCCAGATTCCGGTCTCCCATCAGAGTCGAAGGTAGAACTAGCTGACGACAAGGATGATGGGGCAACACCCATCACATCGTTAGAGGCGCAAAGCCCCGAAGCAGACCACCCTACTAGGAGGTACGTAGAGGGAGACGCGCCCACTAAGGGCCTCACTTGGGAGCAAAGTGATAAAAATTAATCACATCAGCTAACATAGTGAGAGGGAAACGAGAAGCAAAGGTTAGGACACCAGTTACACAACCACCTCCAGAAAAGAAGGCAGCAGTAAAAGCAGCTATATTGACAGGAGAGAGAGTTAGTGTGCCGGCAGTAGCTTTCGGAGAAGAATGGGCAAAGGAAGAATACGGAGACAACTGGCAATCAGTTAAGAGAGAAGGAAAAGTCTTAGAACCATGCGAGAAGGGACAGAGACTTAAAGTCCGTAAGATGCCTAAGCCCAGTCACTTCCACTGTGTTCGTAGTCTTTGACGACGGTCAAGTAGAAAAGATGTTAGATAGCGAAATTAGAAAGTATCGGATAGATAGGATAAGACCCGTCGGAGAACTAGAGCATCCCGAGATGTCCGCAGAAAGTATCGTAGAGGATCACACCACTGCGTTACTGTACCTGACATTGAAGGTACCAAAGGCAATCGTTAATGAGGGATTAACTGCGAAAGAGTTGAAACCAGGAATGGATAAAGAGATCGAAGCTCTAAAGTCTTTTAACACTTACACGTGGGTAAGCGCTAAGGAAGCGAAAGAAAAAGGAGTAAAAGTAGTGAGACTAACGTGGGTACATAAGGTCAAACTAGACGAAAAGGGATGTAAGTTCATAAGTCAAGGTTAGCTTTACGGGGAGATATGCTAGAGCCAGGAGTTAGCTATAACCCAGATCAATTGTTCGTACCCTGCGCCACGCATCGCTCATTACTCTTTTTGTCTAAGCTTGCAGCATGGCATGGACATAAGGCATAGACTTCAAAAATGCTTATCTAAATGCACGAATGCATGATCCTGTTTATGCTTATGCACCCGATGGGATAGACAGTGAAGAGCATGAAGGCATGATATGGAGAGTAGATGGAGCTCTGTATGGCGCGCCGCAAGCTGGTAGGAGATGGTATGAGATCTTAGCCCCTAAGTTAGAGGAATTGGGATTCAGGTTACTAGACTCTGATTTATGTATGTTCGTTGAAAAAGATAAGCCAATAAGAGATGTAGATGATCTTATTTTCTCAGCTCCTAACGAACAAGCGTATGATCGTTTCGCTAGTAAACTATAAAAGTTTTATCCTCTTAAGCGTTTGGGAGTGGCTAAGGAGTTTAAAGGGATAGAGATAGTTCAGGAAGGAGGACGCATTTTATTGCATCAGAATAAGTATCAGAAACAGATTTTAAAGGATGTAGGATATGCCGATGTCAGACCAGTTAGTACTCCTAGTGCAGAATATGAGCCCGAACCCATGGCAGAGACAAGCGCACTTAGAAAGCATTCAATTCCTAGTCAGGTAAACTTTGCTTCTAACTAAGATGACACGTCCAGATGCAGATCAAGCACTGAATGCAGCTAGCGTGATGCAAACAGTAAATCCAGGACTTGCCTATGCTTTACTAGGTAGGATCTTCAGATATCTGAAAAGTTCGTATCGCGGTATTGCATTTCACGGACCTGAATCGTTGCAAGAAGGAAGGACGTACCCCAAGATTAATTTGTGGCCAGATGCTGCGCATAAGGTCTGTAAGAAAACCGGAAAGTCACTTACAGGTTATGTAGTGCTTTGGGGTGAAGACCCGGTAGTACACTTCAACACATCAGGACATGGAAATGGCATCAACATAAACCGTTATTTACGGGTGTCAGCGTACAGAAAACTTCGAATATTGCAACATATTTCACGAAAGCTTTTTCCACCCTCAGGGGATGCTGACCCGTCAGTTTTGGGAAAAAGTAGGGATCCTTTTGAGCTGAAATTTTAGTATGTCATAGAGAGCACATCCATAATTTTACATCTCAAGTCTGCAAACTCACGCAAATTTACGCAAAGCCAACTTATGCAGTTGTTCTTTTGTGAGTTTTCTCTCTATGAAGTGTGCAGGAGGTATTTTGCGCAGGTAGTTGAGCGGCATCTTTTGGCGTTGTTCCCGTCGAAGTGAAAGTCGAGTGTAAATGTGAAGCGCGTGGATCGATCGAGCCACCATCGGTCACATTGCCACGAGAGCGGGAAAGGACTTGAGCGATCGGAGCCGACTGTACATTGAGTAGTTGTATTATGGCGGAATGGTATTATTTACTAATTATATGTGACTCAGCGAGTCAGTAATGTAATTTAGTTACGTACGAGTATGACCAACTTGGAGAACATATGAGGAAGCCTTAATCTACTTGATCGAGATGTCTAGTAGACAACGAGGCGGCAACGGCGGACTTACAGTGTTGGTAATTTACGAGTTTTGTGACAGAACACCATTTCATTACTAATGGGAATGGAGGCCATTATCGCATTTGTAATAGTTATTAATCGTAGACGTATTGATTGGTAATTTACAATATCGACATAGAACTAAGGGGGAGCGTTGGTAGGACAACTATGTTTTTACTTTTAGTAATTGCTTTGTGACTGGGGAGTAATTTATTCGTATAGTAGAATGACAGTATAGTTCTAGTCAATTATTGTAACGGACGTAACGGTCAATATTGGCATTCAGGATTAGACAGTGACAATTGAGTAATAATTACAGTCGCGCGGACTTTATTTCAGTTTCATTATTATCTTTGAGTTTGTCAGTTTTGCTATCTACGTGCGGATTAAAAGTGTCACGTCGATTGGTATCGTGGCTTCTAATGGAGTCTCTCAGCAAACCGACGTATAAGATATTATGTACGTGAGTGACAGGGTATTTACTTAATCAACGATTAAAAGTCTCTATGGCTGCAAAAAGCACTAACTTCTGAGAGTAGATGAAATACCAGTAAATAGCTGAGAGGTCACTTTGTTTATTTACGTAGATTCAAGTTCTACTTGTTTGCAGACTTGGTTGCAAAGTATGATCTTGGTTGAACGTAGATTGTGAGTTGGTATTGCGTGACACTTGAAGTTGAACGTGTAGCACTTGAAGGAGGGCTTCAAGTCCAAGTTCTTGGTTCAAGAGAAGTATGAGATTTTCATTTGGGAAAGTCTCTCTAAGTCATGATGTAAAAACCTAGATTGTGCTTCTCTTCACTGCAATAATGATTTTTCGCTGCTCTTGACTGCGTGTAACACAAATTTACATTATTTCAAAGTTTGCGGTTTTTCGGGAAATCGGGGAAAAAGGCAGTGGAGTAGGAAAAAGTGGTAATTACTTTAAAAATTTTGATTAAATCGTTTGAAGTCATTCCTGGACGAAATCGAAAACTAGTTCGTGAAGTCGAAACGTCGTGCAGAGGAGAATCTAACGGGTCGGTCAAAAACAGTAAAATGTCAACGGTAGTGGTTTTGGCCGGTCGTTAAAGTGCTCAGTCTGATATACCTTCTCTCCTTCTTCTAACCTGCTTCTACTTATTTTCGCCTTCTTACATGCTCTACGAAAAGCAAGCGCTCTTAAATTATTAAAGTCGTTTAGTGGAAATGTCAGGTCAATACTAAGCTACTCATCGGCGTGACGGTACTGTATACATACTGAGCGGCTGGACTGAGTCGGAACTACTGCTAGAAAGCAATTTTGTGGGAGCGTGTCAGTCTGTGACTAAGCGAGTACGAGCATTGATTTTAGTCTGCCCCCCAAGCACTACGTGATTTGCACTCCCCACATGCTCAGCTCAAACGCGGTGAAAGTGACTGAGAATGATGACTCACAGTAGTCTGAATGCAGGAAGAAATAAGGTAGACATAACAGTCTCGCAAGGTTAGATTCTGAAAAGGAAAGGGACGGCAAAGAACAGTAAACGGAGCAAAAAGAAAAAGACCAATAGGGACAGTAATTGAAGAAACGAGAAATTAAGAAAAGAAAGAAAAGACATGGGTGATAAGGGAGAAAGGGAAAAGAAAGTGAAAAGAAAACGAGGACGACAAGACTTATCTCTTTGTCGACACGTTCAGAAATAAATAAAGCATCAAAAAGCTTGTTCGGGAACTGATACACGCAGACACTATGGCAGTGTTTGGGCGGCGAAGAGAGGCGAAGGGTCAGGTAAAATGTCAGTGGAAAGGTAAGTTAACGTATCATTATGAGCTTTGAATTACATGCATATCACGGAACGTGCTGTCTAGCTGCCTGCTAAGCGGTATATCATCTGTCTAATCGTTTGATTCTAAGCATGCAAACTGCTTCAAACATGCTTGCCAGAAAATATGGAAGCCTCTGGCAGATTGGCAAGTGGTTGCGGACTCAAGACCTAATGGAAAATAAAAGACTGTATGATGGATAGGGACTCAAGCCTGGAATATTAAGGTCAAAAGGTTGCTTGCGCATGCTCACTGTGTATTCTAGTTGTATGACCTTGTAGTGCAGGGCAACCTGTGCTTGTATCGCATGCTCATCCGCCTAAGAAGATGGCGAGAGTTTGCTGAGAAAAGTGCGTATACAACAGTGAAATGCGATTTGTGATTAGGCAAGTGGTTCGGGGCTTTTGTAATGAATTCCAGGGATTCATTATGTCACGAAGCCACGTTTTAATGCAATAAAGTGAAGGAGACAACAGATGTTGCTGTTGGGTCGCTTTGTGCGCCTTTATGTTACATGTGCCAGGTCCTCAGGACGCATAGCAATTTGGATTCCACACTCTAAGCACACAAACACACAGCGATGAGCCTAAAGAACCTTATTTAGGTGCATCCACGCTGGGACCAACAATGTTTTTGGCTAAAAATGATAGAGTAACAATCTGTTGAAATGTGCGTGAGCAGTGTATACTTTGCGCTGCTGCAAAAGCGACTTCCAGATTTCCTTGAGCATGTTCCTGCCCCTTGTGCTCCAGCCTAGGACAGCAAAGAGGACAGTCACAGCCACACCGGCAAGGGTGACGAAATCTATGCGGCGAGTGTGCGCGCGTGTGTGTATGTGTTTTTTTTTGGGAGGGGGGGGGCGGGGGGCTGGGGGGATGGGTGTTGAGAGGCAGGGTGGGGAAAAGGGGAGTACATGTCCATCTGTAGCACCTCCGGATGGTATGCGACCACAAGTGCAGCAAACAAGCGACCGTCTCCCCAACTGCATCACGCAAAGCCACCTGTCACCAGCTTTCTCACCCTTTTTGACCAGAAGTTAGTAAATAATTCGATATTCGGCGCAGAATGTCCGACAGATCAGGCTGGCGGGCGATGCTAGGCATCACTTTGATTCCATCACTGCCACGGAGCAGATGAGGACCGAGAAATTTACTAATTTGTCGCGAAAGGGAAATTTCCCTCGCGATGCCTCAGAGCTTAAATTCAAATGACTGCACCTAAACACTGTTCCTTCCCTGCATGCACTGCGGCCACACCTGTCTCGGGTCCAGTCCTCTACTATCAGCCCGCACATGGAGGCGCAGTGCTGGGACCTAGCGTGCAGCATAGCGTGGAGAATGAGAGACGGGCGGGCAGGAGGTGTGGACCAGGCAAAGAGCAGTGCAGGCGAACCCTTGCCGGCCTGCTCCAAGCACGCCCGGTCACAATAGGCCACACTTCCTTTGGATACGAAGGCTGAACACGCGCACACAGACACACATGCAGTGTTACTTCCATGCAAAGAAAAGCAGGCCCAACCAAGCAAATTGTTTCATGTTCTGACAGCGAGAGGCACCAGCCCAAGCTCCCTCATATAAACGTACCTTTAGAAAAAGTTTTGTTGCAGTAGCCACAACGCAAACAGCCATGATGCCTTCACAAAATATGCATGTCAACATGGGAGAGGCAGGCAGGCCGCAGGCCACCGACAGCTACGCCATTACACTCAAAGCCTATCGGCACGGATTTCTATCATATACAGCCTAGATACAAATTTTAAAGACCGTAAACTGATGAAAACCAAATCTTCATATGAATATGTATCGTAACAAGACGCGGACTACATAATGTAAAATTGAAGCCTTGTTTGCACTCGATCCTGCAGCTGATCTCTTAGCAGGTTTCCCTACAACCGGCTTGTGTTATTATTGCGCCAGTGTGTTCTCGCGCTATGGCAGTGGCCAGGAAAAGGGAAGCTCACCATTCGCCACCGAGTGCGCGCAGATACTGAGCCTACAAGAACAGGTGCATGATATCCCTGAGCAATCTAGGAAGCATGCACCTCCAGTGGCTGGTGGCAGCCTGCACACACCAGGGCCGTGGGAGAGGCAGAAGAAGGAGAGGCGGGGTTAGCAGTGACAGAGGGGCGAGAGGGGCGCTTCGGCAAAGATGGCTTATCGGCGGGCCTGTGGGGTTCCCCTTCCGGCACCTAGCACACGGCAACGGGCAAGCCGTGTGCGGGCGAGGCCGCACACAAGCACAAGCACAAGAGACAAGCCGAGAGCGCAGGGACCTCGCCTGGAGGAGACGCAAACGGATTACGGAATTGCTAGCAGAACACGCACGCATGTAGATAATATATGCATACAATATGTGTACATGCAAAATTATGTAGCGTGTACAAAAGCACATCTGTATTGGTGTGCTTGTTTGAATGGATGAAAGTAGTATGTGATCGTAAATAGATTACGTATGTAACATTTTCATGACATGGCTCATCTCTCGCACAAGTGTGTGTGGTTACAAACCTCACCACTGATGATGTGCGAGGAAGCGGGACGAGGGGAAAAGGAGGGGTGTGTGTTTGTGCTTGTGTGTGTGTATGTGTGTGTGTGGGGGGGGGGGGGGGGGGGGGGGGGGGGGGAGGGGGCGCTCTTTCACCTGGTCGTCAGCATAAGAGGGACTTGCCTCCCCTTCACGGGCAGATGGGACACAGCACACACACAGGTACGACTAGGCAGGACATGCAGAGCACAGCAGGCGAGCCAAGAAAGAGGTGCCAACACGGTCTGTACCGTCGCGGGCCGGGGAGAACGGGTTGCTGGGGGCTGGGCAAGGGGAGGGTGTTGCGGCAGCGAGCGCGGGGGCCGGCGCTTCTCCTTCGAAGGGATTGCTGACTATGCTGCTGCTTTCTGAGCCAAAACCAAGCCACACATAAATACACCCACCTACTCTGCTCTAAGCAGTTATCATGTCGACAAGGTGATTTGCAAGAGGAAAGAGGCGGTACTTTGGTGGGAGAAGGGGGAGGGCGGCGGGAAGCTGGCAGCGTGCGGCGTGACTGGGGAGAGGAGAGAAGGAGCCTGGGTAGAGGCGATCGGAAGTGTGGAGGGCGCACGCACAGGAGTCATAAAAGGCTCTCCATCAATCGAGGCCTTGAGCTCGTCAGCGAAGGTTTTCTGTATTTCCAGAAAGGAAGACAGAAGCTCTGCCAACACGGCGTCCACATCGCCGAGCATCTTCTGCAGGAGGCGTTTCCCTTCCCAGTTGGCACTAGTGTAATCTTCGGTCAGGCTGTGGTATTTGTCCTCGTTACGCAGCAAGCGCTCCTTTTCCTGCGCAGTGACTTGCTCGGCGGGCTTCCTGCTCAGTGTTTCCTGCAGTGAGTGCACCTTTTGGCGCTGGTAGTCCATCTGGCTCCTGCAAGCAGCCCATCGTCCAACCATGCGGCTCGACCCACAGCAAGCACCTCAAAACTGCCATGGAAGCAGAAAGGCAGGAATACAGCTACTAGGGCAATAGAAAGTGGCGAGGTGGGGGCTGGACCGGGCCTCCTCGCGCAGGCTGGCATGCTGCTCAATCGCAACCGCCCGCTCCTGCGCCCACCACCCCAGCACACGCGCAAACCCAGCAGTCACATCCAAACTACGAATTTGACGCCCCGTAAGCAAATCCCCCTTACCTAAACCTCAGCCATACTACTATTTGCTCATTATGAATAATAAAGACATACATAAAGGAAAGAGAAAGGAGGAATGAGAGCGGCGAAGAAAGAGAGTAGCGGGAGGCAGGTGTGGGTGTGCTAGCTAAAGAACTTATCCGCGCTGGCAACTCAGGCCTTTAAAAAAAAAGGACCAAGGACAAAGGAAAGCAAGCAAGCAAGCAAGCAAGAAAGAAAGAAAGAAAGAAAGAAAGAAAGAAAGAAAGAAGGAAGGAAGGAAGGAAAGGAGAGGGCGCATGAGAGAAAAATATGGCAAGGAAGAAGGCGAGAAGGGAAGACCCGTTGTGCGCGGATGCGGGGAATCAGGCCCTGGTTGATGGCCTCGTCCTGCAAGAAGCGGCCACCCCGCACCCCAACCCAACCCATCCGGTTCGAACCAAGTTCCCGGCATAGCAGCAAGCAGGGCGCGGTAGGCGAGAGGAGCGACCAAGCGAACAAGCGTGTGCTGGTTCAGCCGGTCGTGCGCCTTGCTGGCTGCCGACCTAAGCGCACACCGCAAGGAGGATACGATACATCACAACAGAAGAGGGGAGTAGAAAGTAAGCAAGAAGCATGCACGAGCGGCGCTGGAGACGGGAGGTTGTGTCGCGTGGTGCAGCCCGTGAAGGGTATGTAGTGCAGAGCACACTGCAGCAGCGGTGGCAAGGGGCGGGGGGGAAACCACAGCACGTTGTGCTCGGGGGAGGGGCTCAGGCGAAGGTCTAAGAGGCCCACGTATTCGGTGCTGCAAGACGCAACCAGTACACATGGCGTACGTTGCAAAAGCTAGCAACACACTCCAAGGCATGCTCTTATCCACACACACACACACACACACACACACATATATATATATTATATATATATATGTATGTATGTATATATGTATATATATATATTTGTATATATATGTATACATATACATATAGAGAGAGGAGAGAGAGAGAGAGAGAGAAGGGAGAGAGAAGGGAGAGAGAAGGGAGAGTGGGGGGGGGGGGACACACACACACACACATATATATATATATTATGTATGTATGTATGTATATATGTATATATATATATATTTGTATATATATGTATACATATACATATAGAGAGAGGAGAGAGAGAGAGAGAGAGAGAGAGAGAAGGGAGAGAGAAGGGAGAGAGAAGGGAGAGAGAAGGGAGAGAGAAGGGAGAGAGAAGGGAGAGGGGGAGGGAGGGAGGGAGGGAGAGGGGGGGGGATATATATATATGTATATATATATATATGTATATTATATATATATATATATAGAGAGAGAGAGAGAGAGTCAGAGAGAAAGAGAGCACACACACACACTAACACACCAGAGAGAAGAGGAGGGGAAGCTAGGAAGCGAGGAAAAAGAGAGAAAGTGAAGATAGAGAAGAACAACAGAGGCGTTGGGTTTGCTTGGCAGGACTGAGGGAAGCCAACCAAGCCGACCAAGCGACCAAGGCGAGAGCGCGAGGACGAGTTTGGGGACCTGCTGGTGATAATGTGTTTGGCGTGCAGACAGAAAAGCGCCGACTGCTTCTCCAGCCCTGTCAGCACACAAAGCAAGAACAAAAACATCAATGAAAAAAAGTGACTAGCACAAGTACATCGAAATCTTCAAATTCCTTGCTCTCTTGGCGAGACTTCAGATAATTAGTTTTATATTGTTTGATTGTGTTTATCAAACCGACCAAAATATTAGTAAGCAAAAACAATTAACATGTATATAGAGGTGTGTTCAAATCGACACACGTGTGACACCAACGTGCATCATCTGCTGCATGTTTCTGCGTTTAAATTGTATTAAAAGTATTACAAAAATACTCTGAGACGGGCATACACAAATAGACACAGAGTTTCAAAATGTAGGAGCAAGACGAAGATCGATGAATCGATTATTAGATAGATATATGAAGAAAAAGGTAAATTGAAAAATATACATGGGTGGAATGGATTGACGGATGGGCATAAGATATATCTCAGATAAACGGATAAAAGTAGATAGAT
>WBZZ01006593.1:55000-77500 GCA_019918135.1 Paulinella micropora | reverse complement strand
CAACGAATTAACAGATTAACCGGTACCACAACATCTAGAACACATACAACAATTTGAAGGTGCTGCTACTATTCATCATGCTGTCTGTGTGTTGGAACTAATAATCTTAATTAATATTTAGTGCCGGCCGTATCGTAGTGACGGTGTCGGTAGAGCCATTATCTAGATTATTAATATTTATGATCCTGCCAGCCAATGACAAGTTACGTGGAGTGTAACGTGTTCTGCTGGCTCATTTTCTTTTTTAAGCTGTTGTACTGCTAATAGAAGGTAGTTGCTATCATAGATTATTATATTAATAATAATCTAATATATTATCTAGCCTTGATTAGCGAACTCTGCGTCAGCAGCTTCAATCAGTTACACTTAGTCTTGAATTTGAAAGAGCTAGAGATGCATCATGCTTTCAACAGAAAAGAGCAAGGGTTGACGTGCGGCAGGCAGTCGACACCACTTGAATTTTCGTAGGCAGGCCGAATTCACCCATCTCAAAAGTGTCGCATGGCTAGACAGCATAGCACAGACAAACCAATCTATTTCATCCATAATAATAACTTTCACATTTCTACTTAATTGTAGAACTTATTGATACTATCATAGTTAAGGTTAATTTCTATCTTCCACAATTTGGTCTTAGAACATAGTTTACCATATGTTCGAGCTTCGAGACATCGTCACACAAACGGTTTAAGGTGGATCCTCCACCATTCAATAGTAGAGATCCAGACTGGGATAATTGGGATTGTGGATTTCTTGCTACTATTGCAATGTATGACACATGGAAATTGGTTAACTCCCACCCCATCGAAAACACCCTTGTATTTAATCCACCTGACACACCACCAAACAAGCTTTTTCTATCACCTAGCGTAGAAAGAGAAACAACAAAACAGGGTCAGTGACAAAAGAAACAACCTGTCACATTCCAAAAGGAACTCAGCAGCTCTTCCTCTAGCGCCACTCCATCTGTCAAACAATAACAAGATAGTTCATCATCTAGTTCAGCTCAACCAATCACCTCTACTGCTTCGACAGTTTTTCAACAAAAAGGGTCTGCGGATACCCCCGTACTGACTAGCGAATCTAGACCCAACCCCTAGGGAGGCGGAGCGCAGGAAGATTGATGCTGAGTGTGTCAGACATGCACACTTGGATTAAGTCAGATTCCAGGCAGGGGATACTGTACTGCTGTATCATCCTCTGGTTCCACAGGCCCGAGTCAGCTTTAAGCTGTTCATCCACTGGAAAGGACCATACCAGATCATGGAACAGATGGAGCCTTTGAACGATGAGATCAGAGGCAGAGGGAAAGTTCAAATATTCAATGTACGAAGGCTGATTAATTATAAGTATGATCACTTCCTACTTGAAGATGAGTCCGTTGATCAAGCACTCAAAATATTTTTGTATTGTTTTCTGCTTTTCCTTTTATTGGTACTACTATTTTTTTTTTTTTTTACTTAAGTATTTTCTATGCTATTGTTATTTGTATATGTTTGTTTTAATATGCATATTATACATTTGTCATTTGCGAAGTATATTTGTTACATCATACATATTACCCTCATTCACACTATATATATGCTGCAAAACATATTTTTCAATGTGTTATCATTATCGATGTCTGTTTGTATGACGTTGTCGTTTTACTCATAGCTTTGTCGATGTTTTAACTCATATATACTTAGCTAGCAATAATAGTTGTGTATAGAGCTGGGGGGGGGGGGGGGATGCATAGCTACAGCGAATATAGCAATAGCTGATGATGATGTTAGTCATAGATATATTAGCTATTGACAGGCGAAGTCAAATTAGCTGATAGTGTTAGACTAACTTAATAAACAGGAGTCAAAACTAAACAGCCCGTGCTATCGTCTGCATTGTAAACTTTAATAGAAGAACGCGCCAAGACAAAAGGGCGGGAACGTATTAGGCCGGACATACGTAATGGCTGTAACGACACGCATTACATATGCAGGCCCGTACTGTCTAACCTAATTAATATATTATATTAATAGGTCTAACACCCCCCCTGGAGCAAGGTTAATTATTAAATTAACTGCAGGTCCTATTAGCTATTCTGTGAAAATTATAAAAACACAGACTCAAAACATACTCACTCTTACCCTCACTCTCTCCAAGAGATAATGTCGACGGTGGCTACCCAACTTGCTGGGGCAAGTGTATATCAGTTAGACTACACACAGGGCAGCGCCCCCCAGTCAAGTCAGGCCTAATCGACGAGAAGAAGATTATGGCCTACTCACACCTTATCATATGTTATGAGTGGTAGTAAGGTAAATATGTAATACAGGCATAGCATAAACAAGTTACATATATAGCATCGATATATGCGGTATACAAGATGATCCGAATATACTGATAATATATGAAGTGAGCCTGATTGTACTAGCTAATCTAAAATGAAATTGACCTATCTGAACTATTAATTGTTCTACTACTCGGTAGTGTGTATTATAAAATTTGTCAGCGCTTTTCGTAGGGGTAACAAGGAATGACAAAAGTAATGTGATGTATAGGACAAATACACATATCTGTAATTATTGGCTGTCTGGTACAGTCCAGGTTGGGTGCCGAGGCCTTTCAAGACATACAGAATTGTAGTCTGATAAATCGCCCTCCGACCAACAACTGCGACCTCCAACTTAGATGTTTGTATGTACATAAATATAATAATACTAGTAATAATATGAATCGATCACGAGGGGGGGGTTGCGAACACGCGAGAGAATGTCATTGATTGCAGATTGGTGAGTTGTGGCATTCTTGTGAGAGCGAGCAAAAAGGCGACAAAACGCCAAAGTCCGGACTACGCTCTCATCCTCTGGCCGGCCGCTAGTCGATCGAACTACCTATGAGAGTAATAGGGGGCAAGTATTTGTAAATGAGGGTCCTCTGGTTGGCGCTGATCCGTCCTTTGTCCCCTAGCTCCCAGTCAACTTTCTCCCTAAGACAATTGGTAGGTGCGTATGCGGAAAATTAATAACTATATACCAAGGTTATAATGTGTTCAGAAAAGTGAACCTTATGGGTAGATTCAATACGCAAACTGATCGGGTTTCATCGCAATACGAGCACGACCCTCCCTGTCTAGCAAGACGGAAATTTTCTTAGCCAGATACATAAATTTCTCAACCGTGAAATGTATTTTGGTAAATATATCCGCAATATTTTCCTCGGTTGGTACTCTAAATAATTTGATAATTCCGTCCTTTACGAGTTTTGCAAGAAGATGATACCTTACCTCAATATGCTTGGTACGGGCCTCCCCTAACCCCCTCTCGGACAACAATACCGTCCCTTCGTTATCTTCGAAGAGGGGGGTGGGGCCCTTGAGATTGATTCCGATATCCCTTAGAGATTGTAATATCGCGAGAAGTTCTCTTACTACCTCGTTAGCTGATACCGTCTCGGATTCCAACGTGGATTGAGCTATTACAGATTGCAGTTTTGAGAACCATGCCACCGGGGTCCCATTGAATAAATAAACACACCCGGACCGAGACTTTCGCGAAACTTCATCTCCTGCAAAATCGGAGTCCACAAACCCCACCAACGGATTTTCCGAGATTATCCTATCGACATCAGCAATGATTGGTACGCTGAAAGCTTCCATCCCGGGAATTCCAGATTTTTCTATGGATTCGTTCATTGCATTGGCCGCGGCGCATGATCTATGGTTAGGTTTCCAGTCGTTGGGGTTTTGGGCGGAGAAACAAGATTCTAATACTTTCCTAAGATTCTTGTCCCCCCTCCGGAAAAACAACGCTCTTGGTGTTAATAACCACAAGAACATGCGATGCGCCATCGCATATGTGTCGGGATTGGGGACTTGGGACTTAGCCGCAATACTCAACGGGTAAAAAAGGAGGGGCCTCGTATGCACGGCTAAGAAGATGAGCATTCCTATTAGGCATCTTAGGTGACCGTCATACTTCAATAGCAGGTGGTCCTTCTTGAGAGGTGCGGGGTTTTCAGATGTGAACGGGGTTTTAGCGGGTACTTCGTTCATATATCCTAGTTCGTTCAAAATGAGAAGTTCGTATTTGCGTTGGTGTAATGCAATCCCTTTCTCAGTTTGGACAATCTGGATATTCTTGAACTCTGTAGCTTTACCCAGATCTTTGCATCTGAATCCCTTTTTCTCAAAGTCCGCGACCATCTTGAGGTGTTCAGACCTAGTCGCAGCGTGGCATCCGTCATCGACATTCCCCCGTGAGTTACCCGTACAACATATCGTACCACAACCGACCAGATTCCGGGTGGCCGTATAAGGCCTTAGCTTCTTCAAAAGCCAAACGTAATCCTACAATTGGAATTAGGGCGGTGGCCTTGCGTAAATGTTGTACGGGATTTTGACGTGGAGATATGCCGTGGTAAAATCAATCAGCCATAAGTCGATCCCAAAGCATGCAGCATAAGCTATCATGAGTAAAATTATCCGATGTTGAGCGGTGGGGGAGTAAGTCTTTTTAGGGTCATACTGGGCGTATGCCTTCAAAAGGTCCCCTCTCAACGTAATTCGGGCTTTATGGAACTTATCTAGCGTAACCTGTTGCTTGACGGTGTCTATCCATTTTACCGGAATGATTGGTGTCCCGGACATTCTAGCTTCCTTTTCCTTGTGCCAAACAAAAGCCTTAAGTTCTTTCAGCTGCTCGAGCTCTTTCTGCCGAGCTTGCTTACGATCTTTCGGTTTTTGTATCACCGGGAATTCCGGAAATTTCTCCCTGACAAGACAATATTCCGCACGTTCTTCTCGGGCGCATACCGTGACATGTGGGCGCATACCGTGACATGTGCGCTCCTTTTCCTTCCCAAAATGATGTTTTCCCCTGAAATTTTGCCTTGTTCATGCGATCTCCAATTAGAGCTGTGTTCAGCCCTTTGCTCAGCCACCCTTTCCTTCTCCCCCTCAACAAACGCAAATTCGGACGTGGTATCAAAGTTTAGGCCACCCGCATTGGGCGCGGCGCTTCGCTTTGATTCTCGTCGTCCTTTGGGATGGTCGATTGGGGTGGCGGTTTTACCGAGATATGAGCAACGACATACTTGAGAATTTCCGTATCAATCACTTTGTCGGTAACTCCATCATCAAAGAGGACCGCGTGTGCTGGGAAACGTTTGGTTTTACGGACACAATTTTGCCTTGTTCATGCGATCTCCAATTAGAGCTGTGCTCAGCCCTTTGCTCAGCCACCCTTTCCTTCTCCCCCTCAACAAACGCAAATGCGGACGTGGTATCAAAGTTTAGGCCACCCGCATTGGGCGCGGCGCTTCGCTTTGATTCTGTAGTAGTACCAGTTGGACTAGGGTTAGATAGTAGTAGTACCAGTTGGATTAGGGTTAGAGAGTAGTAGTAGTAGTTGGATTAGGGTTAGAGTAGTAGTAGTAGTTGGGTTAGATATTAGTAGTAGTAGTAGTTGGATTAGGGTTAGAAAGAAGTAGTAGTAGTAGTTGGATTAGTGTTATAGTAGTAGTAGTGGTTGGATTAGGGTTAGCTAGTAGTAGTAGTAGTAGTAGTAGTAGTAGTAGTAGTAGTAGTAGTAGTTGGATTAGGGTTAGATAGTAGTAGCAGTAGTTGGAGTAGGGTTAGATAGTAGTAGTAGTAGTTGGAGTAGGGTTAGATAGTAGTAGTAGTAGTAGTAGTAGTAGTAGTAGTAGTAGTAGTTGGATTAGGATTTGAGAGTAGTAGTAGTAGTAGTAGTAGTAGTAGTAGTAGTAGTAGTAGTAGTAGTAGTAGTAGTTGGATTAGGATTTGAGAGTAGTAGTAGTTGGATTAGGGTTATATAGTAGTAGTAGTAGTAGTAGTAGTAGTAGTAGTAGTTGGATTAGAGTTAGAAAGTAGTGGTAATTGGATTAGGGTTAGATAGTAGTAGTTGGATTAGGATTAGAAAGTAGTAGTAGTTGGATTAGGGTTAGATTGTAGTAGTAGTAGTAGTTGGATTAGGGTTAGAGAGTAGTAGTAGTAGTAGTTGGATTAGGGTTAGATAGTAGTAGTTGGGTTAGGGTTAGGGTTAGGATTAGGATTGGGGTGACCTACTCCTTCCCCGCTCACACACACACATTCACTCAGTCTCTCTCCTCCCCTACCACCTCACCCTCTCTCTCTTTCTTTCTTGTTTTCACCCTTGCATTCCTCTCTCTTTCTCTCTCTCTCTCTGTCTTGTTTTTTGTTTGAGAGAGAGAAAGGAGAAAGGAGGGCAGAAGGGAGGGGGGGGGTCCAATGAAGGGGGTTTTGCTTGGGATGACCAAGGGAAGGTACACCGCTGCCTGTCTCTCTTTGTATCTCTGTCTCTCTGTCTCTTTTATCAGACTGACGAGGGGAGTGTGATATGGACTGGTTGGGAGAGGGAAAAAACAAAGACAGGGCGGGGTTGGGGGGGGGGGGGGCAAGAGAAGATGCGGGGCAGGCCGAAAGCAAAAAGAGCGAGGGGGGGACAGGAGTCGGGAGGGAATGGGGAAGGAGTGGGACAAAGAAAATGATTGACCAGGATGAAAAGAAGATTTTTTTCTTTTAGCGAAGCGGGTGGCCAGCGGCACGTAAAATTCGACCTTGCTAATTCACGTATGATTCGGTAAACTTTTTTTGCGCGTAAATTTGCAGGGTCGTTCCACGAAATTTTTCTTCGCTCGTCGTGGGATTTTGTTCTTTCTTTTCCCTCCTCGAAGTTCCCCGGGGGGGGGGGGGCGGGGAGGGGGGGGGGGGGGGGGAAGGCATCTGATCGGGAAATTCTTTTGCTGCCCCCCCCCCCATCCAAAAAAAATAGAGGAACAATTTTTTCTGCCCCCCCCACCCCCCCGCCGGCCTTCCCCAAAAAATCAAGTAACCATTTTTTTCTGCCCCCCCCCCCCGGGGGGCCTTCCCCGGAAATCAGCGGGGAAATAATTTTTGGCGGCCGTGGGTCTGAATTTTTTGCGCCCCCCCCTCCCCTCCTCCCCCCTTCCCCCTCGGGGAATGGGAGAATTTGGAGGTCTGAATTTTTTTGCGGCCCCTCCCCCCCCCTCCTCCCCCCCTCCCCCCGGCCTTCACCCAACTTCGGGGGAAAACTTCCTTGGCGGCCGATGAGAATGTTTTGTTCTATCTGAAAAACCCAACGCACGCAAGATTCGGTAAAATTCCTTTCGCACGAGATAGTTATGCAAGGATAGGGCGCTAAATTCGACTTTTTCGCTCCCCCTGACACCACCCCCCCCCCCCCCCCCCGCCCCCCGGGCCCTCCTCCAAAAATCAAGCAACAAATTTTTCTGCCCCCCCCCCCCCGGGCCCTCCACCAAAAATCAAGGAACAAATCTTTCTGCCCCCCCCCCCCCCCCCGCCCGGCCCTCCCCAAAAAATCAAGTAACCATTTTTTCTGCCCCCCCCCCCTCCCCCCCACCCCTCGGGGGGCCTTCCGGGGAAATAATTTTTTGGCGGCCGAGGACGAATTTTTTTTTTTTAATATGGACAGGGTGACAGGTGGCGCGTGAAAAATCCAACCGTCCCCATGCACGCAAGATTCCGTTAAATTCCTTTCACGCCAAACAGTCCATTGTACGACCAGCTCGCCAACATCGCCGGGTCAGCGGCGAAACTAATTTTTTTTTTTCGCTCGTGATTTTTTTCCCCCAGACACCATCTCCCCCACCCCCCCCCCCTTTCCCCTCGGGGAATGGGAGAATTTGGGGGTATGAATTTTTTGCGCTCCCCCCTCCCCTCCTCCCCCCCCTTCCCCTCGGGAATGGGAGAATTTGGGGATCTGAATTTTTTGCGCCCCCCCCCCCCTCCTGCCCCCCTCCCCCCGGCCTTCACCCAACTTCGGGGGAAAACTTCCTTGGCGGCCGACGAGAATGTTTTGCTCTATCTGAAAAACCCAACGCACGCAAGATTCGGTAAAATTCCTTTCGCGCGAAATAGTTATGCACGTATAGGGCGCTAAATTCGACTTTTTCGCTCCCCCCTGACACCACCCCCCCCCCCCCCCCGGGCACTCCTCCAAAAATCAAGGAACAAATTTTTCTGCCCCCCCGCCCCCCCCCGGGCCCTCCACCAAAAATCAAGGAACAAATCTTTCTGGCCCCCCCCCCCCGGCCCTCCCCAAAAAAATCAAGGAACAACATTTTCTGCCCCCCCCCCCCCGGCCCTCCCCAAAAAATCAAGGAGAAAAATTTGGAGGCCGAGGACGAACATTTTTTCTTCTATGGTCGGGGTGACAGGTGGCGCGTGAAAAATCCAACCATCCCAATCCACGCAAGATTCGGTTAAATTCCTTTCACGCCAAACAGTCCGTTGCGCACGACCAGCTCGCCTAAATTGCCGGGTCAGCGGCCAAACGATATTTTCTTCTTTCGCTCTTCGTGATTTTTTTCCCCTTACACCATCTCCCCCCCACCCCTCGGGAAATGGGAGAATTCGGGGGTCTGAGTTTTTTCGGCCCCCCCCCCCCTCCCCAACCCCCAACGGCCTCCCCCAAAAATCGGGGAAACAAATTTTTCTCTCCCTCCCCCCCTCCCCCCACCCCCCCCCTCCCCCCCCCCTCCCTCCCCCCGGCCTTCGCCCAACGTCGGGGGAAAACTTCCATGGCGGCCGACGAGAATTTTTTGTTCTATCAGAAAACCCAACGCACGCATGATTCGGTAAAATTCCTTTCGCGCGAAGTAGTTATGCAAGGATAGGGCGCTGAATTCGACGGGTTAGCGACCAAACAATTTCTTGCGCTCGTGGTGGTTTTTTTTCTCTCTGCTACCATTCGCCTTAGTCAAATTGGCAATATTAGCAGTACTTTGTTTGTAATAATTACTTCTGTCATATTTAAGCGAACTATGAAAAAAACCGCTCATCAATAACGTCAAAGGTCATTTTAATAAACCATTAAGTGGGTGCATCCTGGCTCGCGCTGGAGCGACGATTTTATTTTTTAATAACATAACTAAGTCACTTCCAGATAAGATTTTACCTCCGTACCTTGACGTATCGATAGAGCATGTCTTGAAATATTAATATCCAACTTATTTCAGTATTACTACGTTGAGAAATGATGATTTTATTTAGTTTGAAAAACACTGCTACATGTGTGGCAATGACTAGGATCCTCGCGTTCAACTGGCACCTATTTTTGATATATAACATAACTAACCCTTAACCTACTACGATCCACTCGAGTGGACCGGATCCACTCGAGTGGATGGGATCTTGCAGAGGTTTATAAGAAAGCGTACAACATGGTTTTTTGTGTATATATATGTCAGTAAAGCAAATATTATGACTCTGAAACACCTCTAGTTTATATTTCGACTTTATTCCGGTGTGAAAAGTGGCAAAACTGACTTGTACAACTATTTGAGGTGCCACTCGTTCATTTCAAGTTTTTCAGTATTTTTCCCAGAAAATCTGTGATGAAAAGTCGATTTTTGATCAGCATGGCAGCCACTGCTTCTAATAGCTCGTTCTCTGCAACCACGCAACATCCTGTCATGCAAATTTGTAACGGTGCTCCTCAACACTTTTCCTGTTTGAGGTTTCAAGTGGGAGTTGTTTCACTTACTTTTGCTTTTCCCCAAAGCATTTTTTCTCAGGATTATCAAATATGAACTAATGATGTTTGCGAGTACCGCCTTGCACAGACAGCACTGCATGGGAATATTAAGCTGTGTTATATTGTTAGTATATAGAGTATGTTTGCTTATTATAATGTTTTCTCTCCTGGAGACACAACCGTCTTTTTGTTTGTTCGTGTTGACTTTTCTCACGAGTGTTGTTTTGTATGTTGTTGGAAATGTGTTTGTTTCCAACGCACAGAGACTGTCTTGACATAGTGTAGCATAGGAACCTGTCCTCTGCATCATTACGAATTGTTTTGTATACATTTTTGTGTTATATTTGCCTTTCGTGAATATATTTACTCACTCTTTCAGTTGCTACTTCACTTTCAAAATTTTTAGCTTTAGCTTCCCTTATTCATGGAGTATGTATCAGACTATCAACTGCTTATCGTTGTAAAATTATCCTATACTATCATTATTTTGATTTTCATTTACTTCAGCGCTTCTGCATATCTATTGTAGTGATTATTACTATCCAAATTTCCACTGCAGTATATTTGACATTTTTGGCATCTTGTGTTTCTTGTCACCTCTTCATCCTCTTTGCCATCATACAGCGTTCTAAGGTCTCTTTTTCTTTTCTGTGACTCCTCCTCTCCTTCCTCTTTTTTAGTTGGATGCTTACTGTTTTCAACGGTTTTCGGCTCCGAATTATTGTTTCCTAGATTCAAATCACTTTGCAAAACTTTGTTTTTTGTCTCATCAGCGAGCCAATATTCAACATTTCACACATCTTCTTTCTTATTTTCCCTTCTTGTGTTCTCTATTCACTTCATCTTCTTTGTTTTCATGTATCTTCTTAGTTTCGTTTCAGTTTTATTTTATTTTTCTTCGGTCGTAGGTAGTTGTGTATTTACTATATTTCTTGAAAATTTAAAGTGCACCAATCTCATTCTATCTGTCAATTATGATACTAATGTTGTGGTATGCTATTTAGTTGTATGGTTTAATGTTTGTTTGTTACTTTTCAATGCATAGTACTAACGTATGTAGCGTAGCAAATTCACAGAAGTACTTTAAATATAGCAAAATCAACTATTTTCACATCATATGCCTCAGATAAATTTGTTTTTTGGCTCACAACTGCAACTCTAAATAAATTTTGCTTAGCAAGTAAACGGCGATCTCAATCGAGTAAAAATAAACTAAAAGTACTCTTTATTTTGACTCATAAAGTTTAGATCCACTTAAGTGGATCTAGTGGACCGTGACGTTAAGGGCTAAGTCACTTCCCGATAACTTGAGATTTTACCTCCGTACCTTGACGTATCGATATTAATAGACTTCACTGAGCATGTCTTGAAATATTAATATCAAGCTTATTTCAGTAATATATTACGTTGAGAAATGATGATCATGTTTATTCAGTTTGAAAAACACTGCCACAATTGTGGCAATGATCCACAAATGTGGCGCTCGCCCGGTTAAGGGCTAAAGTCATTACCCCTGGTTCTCAATACAAGTTTAACTTAATAATATTATTACACTGAATCATTGCTACCGTTGAATTACACTAAGTTGAATTCTCATTGTCAAAGTGAATTTGATTGTTGACTTTGACACTTAATATCCCAGGCTGTACTAATATTAGTAATACTTCCTGGCTCAGGCAATAAATTTTCATAGCATGATTACTTTCCAGAGCATCATAAGTTGCCACTTGACAGTGATCAACCTCAAAAATTTATTGAAAATATCTTTGCTTTTCACTGAAATTTTTTAACTACCTCATTCTTTGACGTCATTTTTATCAAGATCTCCTGGAACTCTGTTGTTTGTTCTTTCTTTTCTTTCGGACGGACGGACCGGGGGGGGGGGGGGGCGGGATGCTACAGCCGACTAACCGACTTACCTGCATGCCGCGTCTCGTCTTGTGCCACTGGTAGTCGTGGTCTCCGAGGTCAGCCATAGCCTAAATTGAGTAGCGCGAGGGACAGGGCGCGAACCATACGATGGAAGGAGTAGCTGTAGCGGGGTATTTGCAAAGCCTAGCACAGTTGACAAACAAAATTAAGAACAATACACTGTGGCAGAACATGCCTTTTTCTTCAGATACTTGCAGTCCGCAGCGGCGTGAGTGTGCGCGCCAGAGGGAGAGGCACTAGCTCTGACGGAAGATAGCACAAGCAGGAGGCAGGCACCATCGGCCGGCTGCTTGTCTGGCATGATCGGACTCATAGGCGCTACCGGCGGGTCGCTATCCAGGCATGTGGCACGAGGTAAGGAGCAGCACAGCTGGATGTGCATAAGGTAGGATAGCAGCAGAGCACAGCTGGACGCTCCTGCAGCCCACACACACACACACGCACGCACGCACGCGTGCGCGGCGAGCCCACACACATACACACATACACAGACACACACATGCATACACACATACACGCATACCCTCTCTCACACACACACACACACAGACACACCCACACAATACATACATACATATGTACACATTCCTGGTCTGGCTCTGGTTTCCGGCAAGGCCGGACCCACGCATCGGCCAAAGCCCTCGAGTCCCCGTCCTGCGCCTGTTCAGAGGCCAGTGCAGGTGCTCGCGCGAGGCACGCGTGCGCTTTAGAGCTGTTCCTGCTGCCCTGCGAACGGCAGGCGACCGGGTAAGGTCCGCAAGCTCCCTTCGCCAGGTTCCCGATGTTGCGCTGCTTCCTGTTGGTCCGGGCCTGCGCGCTGGTCGTCGTCTCAAATCTCATTCTAGCCAACCACAGAGCAAGCAACAGTCTTTACAACAAAAAAAACTGAATATACAGAGGAATTATATACATAATTAGGTATATACAGAATACAAAAATGTATGTCTTGCATGTATCTTGCATGCATGTATTGTATGTATGTATGTATGTATTGTGTTTGTGTCTGTGTTTGTGTCTGTGTGTTTGTGTTTGCGTCTGTGTGTTTGTGTTTGTGTTATGAGTGTGTGTACGTGTGTGTGTGTATGTATGTATTATTTAATGTGTGTTTATGTGTATTCTGCATGTATGTATGTATGTATATATGTATGTATGGTGTGTGTGTGTGTGTGTGTGTCTGTATTTGTTGGTGTTGGTGTTTGTGTTTGTGTGTGAGCTTGTGTGTGTGTGTGTGTGTGTGTGTGTGTGTGTGTGGGCTTAAGTGTGTGTGTGTGTGTGGGCTTAAGTGTGTGTGTATGTGTGTGTGTTGGTGTTTGTGTGTGTGTGTGTGTGTGTGCGTGTGTGTGTGTGTGTGTGTGTGTGGGTGCGAGCGTGTGTGTGTGTGTGTGTGTGTGTGTAGGTGTTTGTGTAAGTGTGTGCATGTATCTATTTAACATATGTACGTATGTATTATGTGGGTATGTATGTCTTCTGGTGTGTATGTGTCGGTGTCTGTAGGCGTGAGTGTGTGCGTGTGTGTGTTGGTGTGTTTGTGTTTGTCTTCGTGTTTTTCTTTGTTGTGTGTGTAGTGTCTCTGTATGTGAGTGTGTATGTATGCATTATTTGTGTGTTGGTGTGTTTGTGTGTTTGTGTATGTGTATGTCCGTGACCGAAAGCACGGATCCAAACGAGTGTGATGGTTGGGCTTTGCTGGGATCCCTGGAGGGCACTAGTCTACTTAGACGAAGCTTACCAAGCAACAATATGAACTACATGGGGCGCCAACAAGCCAAGGTAAAATTTGAGTGTGTGTGTGTGTGTGTGTGAGTGTGTGTGGGCTTGAGTGTGTGTGTGTATGTGTGTGTGTGTGTGTGTGTGTGGGTGCGAGCGTGTGTGTATGTGTGTGTGTTGGTGTTTGTGTATGTGTGTGCGTGTATGTGTGTAACATATGCCTGTGTCTCTCTCTCTCTCTCTCTTTTAACAGATGAGGAAAGGGGTGAAATATGGACGGATTGGGAGAGGCAAACAAAAAAAAGACAGGGCCGGGGGGAAAGAGAAGATGCGGGAGAGGGGCAAGCCGAAAGAAAAAGAGCGATGGGTGAACAGGATTCGGGACTCCGAGGGAATGGGACAAAGAAAATGATGGATCACCAAGGATGACTCGTGATTGTTTGTTTCCCTCCCCGAAATTCCTCCGCGCTCGGCGGGGGAGGAATTTTTTTGTGGTTTTTTCGGGGGGGGGGGGGAAGATTTTTTTTTGTGGGAAATTTTTTCCCGGGGGATTTTTTTCCCTCCGGGTCTCAGCAAAAAAAAAAAATTCCGGGCCCTCCCCCAAAAAACATTTTCCTGCCGCCCCCGTTGTGCACGACCAGCTCGCCAAAATCGCCGGGTCAGCGGCTAATGCCCGAAAGCAGCCCTCTTTCCTTACCTACCTCACCTCTTTCTGCTTACACCTGCTTCCACTGCTGCTGCAGCGACGCAGCCACTGCTTAGGAGTAGGCAGGAGAGAGCAGGAGTAGGAGTTGGAGTAGTTGTAGCAGTGACATTGGAGGAGAGTTGAGATGATGAAGAGGAAAGAGTAGTAGTAGGAGTACGAGAGATCTTACGAGAGTAGAGTAGACTAGTGACTTAGTAGTTGGAGTAGGAGGAGGAAAGTAGCAAGACGAGGAGTAGGAAGAAGGAGTAGGAATAGGAAAGAGGAGAAGTAAGAGGTGGAGGATGAAGATGATGAGGAGGATGAGGGGGACTAGGAAGAAGAGGAACCCTTGAAGAGGAGAAGGGGAAAATTAGGAAGACTAGGAGTAAAAGGAGGAGAAAAGAAGTAGGAATAGGTAAAAGGAAAGAAGAGAAGTAAGAGGTGGAGGAATAGGAGGATGAGGAAGAGGAGAGGACTAGGAGGTAGAGGAATCCTGGAAGAGGAGTAGGAGTACGAGTAAGAGTACCAGTAGGAGTAGGAGAAGTCTGCGTAAGAGGAGTAGGAAAAGGAGTAGAAGCGAAGGTAAGAGGAGGAGGAATAAGTAGAAACGACAAGGAAGAGGCAGAAGAAGAGGACTACAAAGAGGAATAATAGAACAGAGTAGGAAGAGGAGTAAGAATAAGAAGGAGAAGGAGAAGGGGTACGAGTAGGAGTAAGAGGAGGAAGAGGAAGAGGAAGAAGATGCCAAACATAGAAAGAGAGAGAGAGAGATAGAAGAGGAGAGGAAGACAAAGTTGAGAGAGAGAGGAAAGGAGAGGAGAGGAGTAGGAAGAGCGGGAGCAGGTGGAGGAGCAGGAGTAGGAGCAGGAGTAGGAGGAGTAAAAAATATAAATAAGAGTGGCAGTAGGAGGGCAGCAATGCAGCAGCGGTGGTAGGGGCAGCAGCAGCAGTAGCAGCACAGCTGCTTCTTCTCTTACTCTTCCTCCTCTTCCTCCTCTTTCTCATTTTTGTCTCTTCCTCTTACTCCGAGGCCTACTACTACTACTACTACTACTACTACTACTACTATTCATCCTCCTTATCCTCCTCCTCCTCCTACTACTACTACTACTACTACTGCTCCTACACCTACTCCTGCCCCTACTCTTACTCCTACTCCAAATCCTATACCTCAGTTTCTCATGCTCGACTACTCCTACTCCTAATCCCGCTCGTACTATTCTTATTCCTATTCCTACTCCTACTACTGCTACTCGTAGGCTAGTGCTGCTCTTGCTTCTGTGCTGCTGCCTAGTGCTGCTGCTGCCGATATTTGCTGCTGCTGCTACTACTACTGCTGCTGCACTGCCTAGTGCTGCTGCTGCGGCTGCTACTACTGCTACTGCTCCTAGTGCAGCTGCTGCTGCTGCTCCTAGTGCAGCTGCTGCTGCTACTGGTGCTGCTGTTGTTGTTCTGATGTTGCCAGTGTTACTGTCGCTGCAGCTATTACTTGCAGCAGCAAATGGTTGTAGCAGCAACAGCACTAACAGCAGCAAAAGCAGCAGCCTTAATATGTCCTTTCCTACCCATCTCCCTTTCAAATTCTGTGGCGGGTGGTTGCAAAGGTAAGTCGATAGTTTGGTCGGTGGGTTGGTAGGTAGACAGGCAGGCAGGTAGGTAGGTAAGTAGGTCAGTAGTTTTTCCACCATTTCACCCCTCTTGCCCCCCTGGGGCCTGGGAGAATTCGGGGCTCTGAAAATTTTCCGGCCCTACCCCCCCCCCCCCCCCCCCACCGGCGGCCTTCCCCCCGGCCTGCGCCCAACTTTCGGGGGGAAACTTCCATGGCGATCGACGAGAATTTTTGTTCTATCTGAAAAACCCAACGCGGCCGCACAGTCTAGCCTGTCCTCCAAGTACCATTGCGCCCGGCTGAAGATCCCTAGAATTTCTGCCAAAACCTCGCCGCCCAGCGCGAGCAGCCTTTACAAAGGCTCGCGATTTGCGGGCCTTGCTTATCCACTCTCGTGCATTCTTGTCTTGCAGGTCCTGGTGTTGCCACACCAGCGCCTCCGTCAGACCTAGGCGCCGCAGGGCCCAGGCGCAGTGGTACGCCCAGTGGCACAGCGCATCGTTGCTAACGGCAGCCAGCCTCCTCTCGTCTACGTCGGTAGCCCGGGCGCAAACGTTCGCGGCCTCTTTAAGCTCCTCAAGCGTGGGCCCCTTGTACGCGGTTCTTACCTGCCTTTGCAGCAGCCACATTTCCACTGCCCCCGGCATCCTACAGCCCCCGAACAAGCTTTCGCAAAAGTAGTCCAGGTGTCTAATCCTGCCTGTGGTCTGGGCAAAGGGTACGTTGGAATTCATGACGCACCCGTTAAATTCGGTGGACAACTGTTCTAACAGTGTTTTAAGCTCGGTCCTTGTGTCCGCTGCCGATTTTCTTTTGACGTTCGTCTGCGGCCCACTCGAGGTTCTCGATACTGAACGCCCCGGCCCCGGACCATTTATCCGCCCACACCAGCGTTCGGTCTATGCACGTGATGCCCGTGCCCGTCGTCCGACAGCGGCACCAGGCCAAAAAGGCTAACCGCCACGGGGCGCCCGGGGTCCGCTCTTGCTTGTATTTCCCATTTGTTTTCTTTAGTATCAACAGGGAGCAGTTGCTGCTGCCCTGGGACGAGTGCGTGGAGTTCTACGAGGACCGGAAGAAGGCGTATGTGAAGGACGTCGCTTTGGCTGCAGCTAGGAGGGCTGCTTCTAAGAAGAGTGCGGGAAAGCACCGAAGCAAGAGCCGGCAGATGAGGAGGACAAGGTAGAGGCGACGGATAGCAGTTTGTAGGCGGTTGAGCAGCAGAGTCTGCTCAGGGCACGACAAGAAGTATTCTCGTTCTTGTACCTGTGTCTCTCGGGGGTGGCCAAGACGCTGGCACGCCCATATGCCGAGGCAAGGCCTATGGATCCATCGCGTCTGGTTCAGGCACTCAAAGATCGATATGGCAGTGACGTACACGACCTGCTAGCTGACCACGCCAGTGTGCTCCAGTTCACCTTCAAGAAAGGGGACGACTTGCCGGGCCGGCTGACTCAGTTCCTACTGGCAGTCGAAAGGATGAAGAACGGGGGGCATGCGGGGCCGGACGACCTAACGCAGATTGTTATTCTGCTGAAGACACTGAAGGAGTTTCCCCAGTGGCAGCCCTTCGTGCGGGGTATGAAGAAGCTGGCAGATAAGTCAAAGGTGACTATGTAGGCCTGTCGACAAGCTTTTGCTGAGGAGAAGCGGCATTTGGAGACGTCGGGGGGCTCTGGTCGTCCTGGACCTGGGGAGAGTCAACAACCACAGCTGTTAGTTGGCTATAACGACGAATTCATGAAGGAACAGAAGGACAAGATTGCAGCAGCGGTGAGAAAGGCAGCGAACGGTGGTGGCCCAAAGGGGGGTCAGGTTGGCGCAAAAGGGAAGAAGGGCAGCTGTTTTTTGTGAGAAGGGGCCTCACAAATTCTTCGAGTGCCGGAGCCAGTGCAACTATCGTGGTCAGGCTGCGCACCATGCTCACCTAGGGAAGGATTGCCCGGAGTTAAAGAAGCGATTTTCTGGATTGCTTAAGAAGGTCCAGAAGGAGGGTGTTACACCACTTCCCCAAGGGGGGCAAGAAGAAGTTTGGAAAGAATAAGGGGGTCCAGACGGGAACCCTTTCTTTCATGATTGGGGAAACGGGTGAGCCCGTCATTACCTCTTTCAACCCCTTCATTAGGGGTCAGCTTCTGATGCTTGCATCTTCGTCGACACGGGCGGGGATGACGGAGGAGGAGGCTAGACATGTGCTAGCTCAACCGGAAATGAGATTGCGGCGGACCTGGGGGTCGTGGGGGGGCGCTACCAGCGGTGTGCTACGCTTCTTCCGCGAACGGGGGTCCGTTGCCAGGTGCGGCAGCGTTGCCCCATCTATTTGGAGGCAGTTCGTCGGTATGTATGCACGAGGCACGCAAACATTTACCGAGGGCAATGGTCCGCTATCATCGCTTAATGGTATGTGGTGCTCCGATTGGGTACGTTCCCAGCTGGGTACCTCCACTTCCGGTTAGGGTTGACAACGGGCCGAGGGGGCATACCCTGCCGAGAGCTTTGCCGACGTTGGTGCCCCTGCGGGCACAGTTGTCATCGTTGGGAAGAGACGGGGGTGCAAGCGAGGTAAGACCTTCTTCAGCCAGCTCTTCCTCGATCTCTTCTGTCGAAAGCCTGTCGTCAGGTATGAGCGGGGCTGATCCATCCTCAGGTATGAGTGGATCTGGCTATAGCAGGAAGGGAGGGAATGGGCTGGTTGGGGGGACCAAGCTTGAACCTATCAACGTGGGGGGCAGCGTGATTTACCGTCTACCAGACGGGCCTGCGGAACGGGAACGAACGATGGATTGCATGGTTCGTGTTATGGGAGCGTCGGGGGGGTCCCTGCGATTAATGGTAGATGTGTGTCGAGCTATGGGTACGGATAGCGACGAAGATGAGGGTGCCGGAGCTTCGTCTGGGGGGCCTGCCAACGAACCGCCTGGGGGACCTGCACCTGCGAGGCGTGGGGAAGGCGGTGCGGGGCCTAGGGACAAGGGGAGTTTGTTAATGATGGATGCTGGTGGAGATGTGGGGACCTACGCGAAGCCGAGTCCCTGGGGCGTTGGTCATGTGCCTGAATGGTGCATGGACTGTGCGGCTACAAACCATCATATTCCGGACGAGGCTGGCCTGGCGATGGGGGTGCGGAAGGGACCTGATGTCTCTGTTATGGGACTTGGGGGAGTTCAAACCCTTTCCGCCAATGGCACGAATGGCGTTGGAGGTGGTTGATGTCCTCCATCCTCCTTGTCTATTGTCTGTCTCGGCAAGTTGATAAGATTGATTGCAGGTTCTATTCTTACTTTCTTCGGCTGTGGTTGCGACAGGCCCGCCTGCTTTCTTTTTGCCAGCGCTTGAGTCGCCTGCCTATTAGCAGCATGTACTGTTTGTTGTCGTGATGGGTGTACTGGTATTGTACTACCTTTGAGTTGGTCTGTGGCCTGCTGTGGGCTCTTAGACTCACTGGTACCCTTGGTTGGGACCTGCACAACGGTGTATCGTGCAATGTTTGTTGTTCTGTTTTCTCCCTCCTTCTCTAGTCATTGGACTACCTCAAATCTGTTACCTGAGTCGGCATCAGTGTCGGTAGTGGTTGCGCCTGATGTCGCATAGGCCTGTGGTGCTGAGGAACTCGAGCTTGAGCTCGAGCCGTCTGCCCAGCCCCCATCTCTGTGGTACGGGCGCTCTGCGCTGCCGTATCCACCTCGGCCAACCCATCTTCCTCCTCCTCTACCTTGAAATACACCTCTTCCTCCTCCTCTTCTCACAAATCCACTCTCCCCCCCGCGAGTGTATGTGCCTCGTGCGAAAGGGGCTCCTCCTCTTCGATTGATTCCTCTCCCTCCTCCTCTTCCTCGTGTTCCACCTCTTCCTCTACTTGCGGCTTCTATGGCTGCCGTCTTCTGACTATCTCTAGCGAAAAGAGAATTGATCGCGTCAGCTAGTTCGTGGTCATGGTCCGCGACATCCTGTAATTTCCACCCCTGATCATTGCGCAGTCGGCGCAGAACGGCGACGGTGTTGATTTCGTCCGACCGTACGTTCTTGAGGAGTGTGTTTCGGATGCGGGTGTCATCGACATCGTGGTTGTACGGGCATTTTTTATTTGTGTGCTTGAAGCATTGTGCCCGTGCCCACCAACGAATACAAGGTGTGTTAGCTTCACGACTGTTCTCTCTTGGCCGCTTTCCTAGAGATCGTTGCGTATGTGCGGCTTGCGGTTGAGCAGAAGCCGATGCAGAACCGATCAAGGATGCTGTCTGGCTGTCGAGCCTCTGACAAGCGGTCATTACTTCGGTCCACAACATTGTTGGGCTCACGGCCTTAGTCGTGGCCTCAAAGACGCTCATCTCCAAAAAGATCAAGTGCTTTACCTTGTCGAAGGTTTTGCAGTTTTGCATGAGCAGTGTGAGTTTATTTTTGTTGTAGACGTGCAAAGCACTGAGGAAATATAGGAGTATGGCTTTGTGGTTATAAAAGAAAGTGTACTGGGTGCCCACATTTGTTAAGACAGATGCAAGCTGAGTGACAGACTGCAACTGCTCCGATACTAAGTCGAAAATTTCAAACCCAATCAATGTGCCAGTGCACAAGTGTTGGTATCCACTTGCCTTAAAGTATCGAATGAGGGCAGCAATGGCCAGAGTACAACTCATCTCTGCATGCCCACCTTTCCTTGCTAGCTTTCCTCTGTACTTCTCGTAAGTTATACGATCAAAACCAGCTCCAAGGGGGGATCGATCACAGAGATGTTCTAGGACTTCATACTCCTGCTCCACCTCACACTGGTTTTGCTGGAAGCATCTGTCCATCTCATTGAGCTTAGTCATGAGGGTCTTCTCTGTGTCAGCCTCATTGGCAGTGATAGCATAGAGCTTAAGGCCCCCTCCCCCAATTTTGATTTTAGCCAGGGCTGCCTGCAGCGCCTGCTTTTTCTTCTGGGAGTCAGTCAAGTTAATTACTGTCCCTCCCCCTTGGGGTCATCCTCCTGAGGGTCCACCTCCTGCTTTCTTGGGAGCTGGGTTAGATGTGGTAGGTGGAGCCGTTGGCTGTGGAGCCACCGGTGCTACTGCTATTGCCACAGCTATCTTCTCCTTCTCCTCTTTCTGTCTCGTCTCTTCTTCTTTCACCTGTCGTGCTAGATGAATCACGAACTGTGCAAGCCCTGTGGCAGTGCCACTAGAGAGGAAGTGTGCCTTTTCTCTCATGGAAGACTTATCAGCTCTGTTATTATTTGGGATTGTTGTGAGAGGGCCTTTAATGAGAGTGTGATTCTTCGTGTGGGCCCATTGCTTCCATGTTGGTTTTTGCTCCTTCCCCTCAAAGAGGCCCTTATGGAGTTGTGTGAGGCGTTCAAGCACCTGACAAGACTGGTCAACCTCCTCGTAAACAGGATGTTGCCTTGTGTTGTCTTTCAGGGCTTTGTACATCTCGTTGTAAGCCCGTGTGAAGGCAGTTACAAAAGCCTCAAGGGCAAACTCAATCCCACTTTGGTTTCTACCTTCGAACTTTCTTTCTAGATTCTTGATATCAGTGGGGACACCACAGACAGACAGCCATGCTGCAGTTGTGCGTTTATTTTTCCACTGTATGTTTGTGCGTTCATGAAATTCCGCGCGTAGAGTGTTGCAGATATATCGTATATGTCGCACAGTGTAAGAGTGTCGCCATATTTGATATCCTGCAATGGCACTCTTTCTTCCTCAAACCTCACTTTGTTGAAGAGAGGCTTCGCAAGGCCGGGAATTTCAATCAGGAGGTTGCTTTGACCTTGTCCTGGCCTATTCCTTTTCTCGTAAGGAATGTAGATGTGTGTTTTATAAAAGGTTGGGTAGTTAAGGAAGAAGGACTCTTCATCATCATATGTAGCCAACTGTTCCCATGTATTTGGAACATTCTGGCCAACATCCTCCATGCACTCTCTCTCTCTGCCTCTTTCAGTGGAGAGCCTCCAGTCTGACCTGCACTCGCTTCTTGTGCATCACCCCCCCCCCCCCTGTCGACTCTACATCGGCTGTATACGTATACTCCTTCTCTCCTCTCCATCTCTATCCCCCCTCTCTTCTGAGTACTGAGTCTCCTGCTCCTCTCCTCCCTCACTAGGACCATAATCAGTTGGTGTCACACCAGCCTGCTCATTCTCGTCTTCCATCTTATGTTATGAGGGTCTCGTCTGCTTTTTTTTTTTTTTTTTTTTTTTTTTTTTTATCACTCCCTCTATGCAACCTTCTTCTCCTTCCTTTTCTCTGTTGAAATAGTTATGGGGCGTCAGGCCCTACACAGAGATAACGATAGTTTGGTCAAAAGAGCTGTTTTGTGAAAGTCAGTCTGTCGTCGGACAGTGCTTCGATACTTGTCTTGCTCTTGTGTGAGAGACGTGCAATTTCCTCTGGTTTCTGCAGAGAAAATGCAAGGAAAATGGTTCAGAACAGAGTGGGAGTGCTTTGCTCGTTTCTCCTCTGTCTGTGCGTTTGTTTGATGTTTGTTTCGCACTTGTCCTACTTGGCTTTATGCAAGCAGCAAGAGGGAGTGGAGTAGGTGTGGTCTGGTGTCTTGTAGAAAAGCACACAGAAGCCAAATGTGCACAAGGCTAAAGGTTATGCCAGCTTGTGACAAATTGATTGCTTGTTTGTGAGTTTTTTGTTTGAGGATGAGTAGGAGTGTTTGTTTTCGTCTGATGTCTGTGCGACAGATCAGTGAAAAATAAATTTGTGCTTATCTGATGTCTGTACGACAGATCAGAAAAGAAATCAGCCTTTAGCTATGGACTCCAAATGTACTATCCCCAACGATAGCTCAATGGAAGAGTAAGTCGGTAATATAACCAAACACAGTCCTCAAAAAGAGAGTGATGTCTCGTTATATTAGCTCAGTGACGCAAAGACAAAAGCCGCCAAAAGACCAGGATGAAATTGGCATTTCAGACGTGTCCGGCCAGACGAAATCTATAAATAAGCTTTTACCGGATAATTCGGGGGGTGATGTCCACAGGATATTAATATATTATAATAATTTTCATAATCTGAAAACTAGTTCAAAATCCGAATTCCAAC
>WBZZ01006593.1:0-50000 GCA_019918135.1 Paulinella micropora | reverse complement strand
CTCGTAGCTGTTCTTTTGTTCGCTCTTGAGACAGAGACAGAGTAGGTCAACAGACGTACAAACAAACACTCACAGATACAAACAAACTTGAAGGACACGAGCGTAGTACTCTACCTTTCAAGTCTGTGCACTTTGTTGCCTCTCAAACCACACACATCAGAGTATTTTTGCAAATCTCTGACTGTCTTTCGACAATAGGTCTGAACAAGTGTCAGACGACAAGTCGACTTCTCAAGGAGTGCTTCTCTAGCCTCTTTGACATTATCTGTACATAGGTCCTCGTACCTCATAACAGATACAACAACAAAAAGAGAAAAAGAAAAGAGGAGTGGAGAAGGAGATCAAATTTTCAGAGAAAGTCGTACAGATTACTTCTTTCTCACAAAAAAAAAAAAAAAAAAAAAAAAAAACACACACACACATAAGACATAGAGGTGAGACGCTCTCTCTCTATACTGTCTTTTCGTTTTTTCTCTCTATTCGTTCCTCATAGACGAACAGAGCAATTACTGGGTAGAAACAACTCTGTCTCATCCGTATTCCTTCAGCATCCATGTCTACTAGGTCTGAAGACTGGCAGGAAGGAGGGGGGGAGAGTGAGCGAACCCCAGGAAACGAAGAGGAGTTCGTTGACTCTCATGCAGAAGGAGGAGATCTGGCACCTTCCTTTGACACAGGAGGAGCAGAGAATCAATTTTTTACTGCGCCTTCCTTTGACACAGGAGGAGCAGAGGAAGTCGAGGAGGAGCAGAAGGGAGGAGAGGAAGCGAGGTTTGTGGCCGAATATGGCAAACTAAGTAAGAAGGAGTTTGAGGAGAAGAAAGGGAAGGATGAGGCCTATAAATGGCTATACATTCCCCAAGAAATGCGATGGGGACAACCCTTGAAGAAGGAGGACATCTGTTACCCTCTCCCAAGGCAAGCTCTGCCTCTCGCAGAATTCCTCAGAGACGACGGTGCACAGTTACAGGTGCAACATGTCTCATTTGGGGACAATATGTCTTTACTGGAGCTACTCGACCTCTCATGGACAGTGTTTGAGTGTGCTATACTCTTTGAGTACCAGACTGGAAAGACTGTGCTGCCATGGAACACAAGAGCACTGGCTAGGTTGCTCGATCCTGGTCAGGACATTGATTCAATAAAGAGAGTGGAAAAGGAGTTTAAGTTCAAGAATCCAAAAGGACAGATCAATGTCATGGATGTGTCTCTGAAACTTATGGAGGCCAAGTTAGTGGACCTGGGTAAACTCCAACACACCCAGTTTGGCAGGGACCTTCACCCGGCCCTGAGGGAAATAGAAGGCGAAGCTGGAGGGGTGACGAGGATGAAGAAGCTGCATGCGGCCTTGGTGAAGGATGACGCATGGAAGAGGTGGGTCTTCACGAAGGATCATACGATCTTGGAGGGGACGGCCGCACCACCCCCCACCAATAAAGCGGGAGAGAAGGAGTTGGCGGAGAAGGCCTTGTTCCTTCGGAAGGCAGCTGAGATCCTGTCTTTTTTTCATCATGCCCAAGAGCTGTATATCAAAGAGCTAGCGGCTGAGAAAGAAAAGAAGGAGATGGAGGCAAAGATTGCATTAGCCAAGGCGGCGGGAACAAAGGGACCGAAATATTCCTCTGGATCTTATGTGGCTCCCTCGGGCCGCTCCGCCCCGTCAGCCCACACAGCCCCTTCGGCCCCTGCGACTAGCTCAGCGCCTACCACTGTTATTGTCAACAGTAATGACAAAAAGGACAGACAGGCTATCATACAGGCCTTCCAAAAATATACAAAGTCCGATGCCACTGCTCTGACGCTGTATGCAGAGACAGCGAGTCAGAAGGACACGGATGCGAACCTTCGAGACAAGCTCAGAAGAATTGATGCTTGTATGAAGCAGCATCCAACGGACGAAACACAGGAGTATGAGGCGTTGTACACCTTGTTGGACCCATCATCATCACACAAGGGTTTGATGTTGGGGAGTACAAGGCGATGAGAGCGGTAGAGGTGGCGGCTAGGAGAGCAGCCTCAGACCTGCAATGCACGGTGCCAGTTGCCGTCCTCTTGCAATACTTTAAAACTCATGGGTATCAGCACCTGTGCACTGGTACTTTGATTGGGTTTGAGATTTTTCAAGAGGTGAACGAAGGGCTGGGCATTGGCACGAGGTTGGCAGCGATCCTCACTGAGGTCAGCGCCAAGTACGGGCTCTTTTATAGCCGGAAGTCTATCATTTTGTACTTCCTGAGTGCTTTGTGTACACGACACCCGAGCAAGCTCGCAAGGATCATACAGTCCTGTCCGACCTTCACGGCGGTGAAGACGGCGGATTTTTAGAAACGAATATATACGAGAGGACTGTAGCGGCTACTCCGCCGGGCGACCTGTTCAAGGAGGTGCTCGACGCGTGTTCCGAATTGGACACGGCCACCGAGTCATTCTCCAGTGCCGCGACACAGGGGGTTGGAGGTGCTCAAGCAGCACATGCAACTCGAACGGCAGGTCTCAAGAGGGGGAGAGATGATGAGCCGACGCCGTGCTACCGCTATTTTTCATACATGGCGTGCAAGCATGAGGCACAGAAAGGAGTAGGCAATTGCCTTTTCAGCCACGACTCTCTTGATGATAGGCAGCGAAATCTTTTCCTTAGAGAGCTCGAAGGCATGAAAAAGACCATGTACGCCATGTACAAGAAGGAGTTGGAGGAGGGGAGGTGGAATGCGAATATGGTCTCGGATGCGGAGTTCCGGGAGGCCATCATTTACTTCCTTGACAGAATGAAGAGAAGGGAGAAGAGAGAGACATCGGGCCGATCAAAGGCGCCGACTAGAGGAGGAGGAGAGACGAGAGGATCGTCACGAGGGTCCCGAGGGACACCAAGAGGGGCGGCACCACGAGGACGAGGCTTTCGTGGAAGGGGAGGACGGACCCCAGCGCGCCCTCCCAGAGGACACGGATACTGGAATTATAGCACCAGTTCCAGCTCCAACTACCCCCAGCAAGCTTATACCGCTACGGAGGGGGGACGTCAAGACGAAGACACCGGCTCAGGTGAGCGTGTTGTCGTCGTAGACTGACGGGAGGAGAAGAGAGAGGAAAAGAAGAGAGAGAAGGAGATAAAAACTGTTCTTTTTAATCCGACAGTCACAGTTATGCCTACTGTTGATGAACAGGATACGAACGGTTCCGTTCCTCCCAGACGTGAAGGTGAAGGCACACAGCCTCACAAGCCTCAAGGTAAGCACTTGCTAGTTCATCCTTCGAGAGCTAATATGATAAATGATGCGAATAGGAAGGCGAAGAAGGCGATGGAGGAGAGGAAGCCGAAACCAAAGGCTAGGTCTTCTCCTACGAAGAAGCAGCGGACCGTACCCCCGCCAAAGGACTCAATAGTCTCTGCTATAGACACGAGTACACTCGGTGTACCAGACTCTGTCCAAAAGACACTCGAGATACCGGAAGCCCCGGAGACTCAAGAAGTTAAGTTGGCGGAAAAGGGGGGAGAACGAGAAGAGGACAAGGAACTTGAGCTTAGACTCAAAACCCTAGAACGAAAAATTCATGTGCTAGCGGCTAGTTTACATAGACCAGACGCGCTATGCTACACTGACCTCTTTTGTGAAACTTTACAAACCACATTAAAAGTTGGTAATGATACGATGGCGAATATTAATATTGTCGGCCAGAAGTTTTTGAATAGTCACCGGACATGGGTGGACAAAAACATTAGAAAAACAAAGGGGACCCTAAAAGGGGTAGGCAGCCGTACGGAAATTACGTGCATCGTCACATTAATTTTCAAATTGAAATCCGGTCGAGTATATCGTGCGGACCTCTATGTTGTCCCCGATTACCACGGTTCAATCCTGCTGTCGTATGACCAATTGGCTACGATGGGGGCTGTGATCGATTGCGCCGCACGGCGGGTGATTTATGGAGTGAAGAATGGAGAGGAGGAGGATATTAATCCGATGACTGCTACTGACTCATACGAGGCTTTTGAGCTGAGTCTAGCAACGGAGAGGAAAAAGTTGGCCTTCGTACATGAGGCAACTGAAGCCTATGTACACCCCTATGTCACAGTGCCGGAGGAACTGACCTGGACCGACAATTGGGAGACGGAGATGCAGGCGTATACGGTTACGATTCCCGCATGGGACAGAAAGTCTATTGATGACTTAGTCGTAGCGCGTAATGAGGAGATAATATGTGTTGCGAAACAGTGCCCGTCGTTGGCCAGATTCGCAGAAGGTGGCGGGGCAGATGTCCATATTACTAATGGCTACTGTTACCATGCGAAGGTGTCAGATGAGAAGAGAGGGGCGTTTGTGCCAAGGAGGAAGGGGCGTATCCCCGATACTCCAGCGGGTGACATTAAAACTTTTATCACGAACTTTTGGGGCGATGTGCCTACCTGGCCGCGCTCATTAACTGAAGTGAAAAAGTGTCTACGGACTCTATTTGAGAGTAACAAGCCGTATACTGTCATTCTGCCATACAATGAGAAGGCGATCTGGGCACAGGAGATAAGGGACCGGCTTATTGATCATCCTATACCTGTTCCTTCTCGCAAGCAACAGTTAGTGGTGGCTTGTCGACTCGGGTCTCGGGAGCAGAGCAGTGCATACAAGCAAAAGCTCAGAGCCCAGGACAAGTTGAAATTGATACCTCAAGCTTTCACATGCTTTGATGGTTTCTACACCCGTAAGGCTCCGATACAATACGCGAACCTTATTGATATGCTTGTCGGGCTGGGTCATGATGATGAGCCGGACACAGTCACGTATGAAAGAACGGGACTAGACGATTTGTCCGAGGAAGATTTGAGTTTGGAGGAGGACTTAGCGCCCCTCAAGGAGCATAAGAAGATGTCGGAGGAAGATTTCCAAGCGGCGGCGCGGAAAATTTTAGAAGAAGGAATGGGTTCGGAGAGAGAGAAGGCGTTTCTCAAAGCTAAGATGGAGGCGTACAGAGAAATTTTCGACCCTCCTCGGGCAGGTGGTGTAAAGTCGGATGACTTCACTGCTGTCATTTACAAGATACCGGGTGCGGAGCCATCTCCGGCACCACGGAGGGCAAATTTGAGCATACATGAGGCAAAAATAGAGGAGGAGAATGTGAGACAGTTGCTCGATGAGGACTTTATTGAGAGATCTACATCTCCAATTGTCTCTCAACCGAAAATCGTCCCTAAGCCAGGAGGAGAATGGCGCTTGACGATCAATTATGCCCGTGTGAATAAGGTGCTAGAGGAAGAGAGAAATCCTCTGCCGACCTTAGAAGAAGGCAGAAGGGTGCTGCGGAATGCTAAATTCTATTCTTTCATTGACCTTAAGAACGGCTTCTGGCAGATACCACTGGACGAGAAATCCAGATGGCTGACTGCATTCGTTGTGGGTATGGAAATATACCAGTGGAAGGTGCTTCCAATGGGACTCAAACAGGCCCCGGGGCTCTTTCAGAAGGCGATGCAGAAGATGTTGAGCGGTCAATATGACGACCAGTCGGAGGATGGTTTTATGAGAAGGAGAGGACAGAAGGCGGGAGAATATGCATTTTGTTACATCGATGACATCATCGTATACTCTAACACAATGGAAGAGCATATCGATCACTTGTCAGATGTCTTCAGGCGCATCGGAGCATTTGGCCTGAAATGCAACCTAAAGAAATGTCAGCTTGCCAGGACAAGTGTGACGTATTTGGGTTACGAGATTTCTCATAATAGGGTCTCGATATCGCGCGAGAAGAGGGAGGAGATCATGAGTAGACAGTTGCCAAAGAATCGCACAGAGTTACACTCTTTTCTTGCGATGGCACAGTACTACAGCCAGTTCATACCCGATTGGGGTGCAACTCGGGCTAAGCTGGAGAAGATGATTGATTTTGGAGACTTTGAGAAGTGGGATGAGGAGGCTTTGTAGGCGTTTAATAATACGCTCAAAGATCTCATTTACAAAGATCCCAAGGACGGCGGATTAGTACTTATGATGCCCGACTTTACGAAGCCGTTCGTAGTCGACACGGATGCATCTAAGTTTGCGATTGGCGCGGTGCTGCAACAGGAAGATGAGGAGAAAAAGTTGCGCCCGATCATGTTTATTAGTAGAAAGCTGTGTGCGGCGGAGCGAAATTACTGCACGCGACAGAGGGAGGCGTTGGCAGTAGTATGGGCTCTCAAGAGGCTCAGAGAATACTTGTGGGGAGGACCTCTATTCACGGTTAGGACCGATCATCACAACCTTCTTTGGTTGATGAATCACGAACAAACCGGCCGTTTGGCGCGGTGGCAAGCTTTCTTGTCATGTTTCAATTTCACGATGGTCTACTTACCGGGAAAGCGAAACGTAGTCGCTGATAGCCTTTCCAGGCTAGAGTTTCAGTCGGAGGTGTCGGCTCTCGTATCATCAGTGGAGATGATGGACCTGTCCACGGACAAGGTATACGAGGTGAGCCACATAGAGGCGATGCAGATGGCAAGAGGCGTTCGTTATGACCGCACGGGTCTACGATATAGTCCTCAAGGCCCGGAGCATGGCATATGCTGTGAGGCGCATGTTCTCGAAGACGCTGAGTGGTCTTATGAGGCATACGAGAACGCGAAGGCGAATATAAAAGAAGAGGAGGAGACGACTGAGGTCTGTACTGAACCTCCACAGGAAAATCGAAGCGAGCTTGATGAAGACCCGGAAAGGGTAGGAGTAAGGTTGGAGGACGGTACTATTCATATCGCCTCGCCTACCGCGTGGAGGCAGCAACAGGCGACGGATCCGGAGTTCAAGGAGCTCATAACGTTATACAAGAACCCTAATGAGCTTAAAAAGACTCCACAGATCAAAGATCAGAATCTGATGAAGGAGATTGCGTGGAGAGATGGGCTATTGTGGTACAAGGGCCAGCATGGCAAATTTGCATCACAGCCTGACAAATGGACTCTCTGGGTACCAGAGAAGTTGAGGCGCTTTATATATGTCGCAGCCCATAACTGCCCCTTACTGGCACATCCGGGTTGACAAAGAACTCATTGGTTCATAGCGAGGCGATTTTGGTGGAAAGGGATGAAGGAGGAGATAGACAGGGAAGTGGACGCATGCATCCCATGCAAAACCACAAAGACACCGCTGAAGGCGAACTTTGGCCTGATCGGTACATTCCCGTTACACGCCGGGATGTTTGAATTTTTACACATCGATCATGTGGGACCTTTCCCCGAATCGGCAGAAGGGTACAGATACCTTCTTACCGCAATAGATCGAGCCACCAATTATGTCTGGGTTGTTCCTGTTAAGGACGCTACAGGCAAGACAACTGCGGAGGCTCTGATCGATAGGATCGTCTCGCAGATCGGAGTGCCTAGAAAGATATGTTCTGATCGAGGTTCTCACTTTAATAATGAAGTCATCGACAGACTATCTAAGTACTACGGGATGAAATGGCAATATGTTACTGCCTATAACCCGAGATCGAATGGCAAGATCGAGCGGGTACATAGACCTCTCAAAGCCTCGCTTAAGATGTACTGTATGAAGAAGGAGAATCAGAGAGCCTGGGTGGAGGCAGCACCTTCATTTGCCTTTGCAATGAACTGTCTACCCTCATCGGCATTAGGAGGAGCCAGGAGCTCAGTCTCGCCATATCAATTGGTTTACGGCCGAGAGCCTAATATCCCAACCTCACTTCTGCATCCAAAAGACACTTGGGCAGATGAGGATGAGTTGTTCGGGATGAGACTAAGAGCGAAGATGGAGGCGGAACAAATAGTTGCGGCGCACAGGGAGGCGGAGCGCAGAAAGACTGACGCACAAGGAGTGCGACAAGCGCACTTAGATCAAGTCCGTTTCCAGGTTGGGGATATTGTACTCTTGTACCATCCTCAAGTCCCTAAGGGGGTTAGCTCTAAGCTGTTTACCCACTGGAAAGGACCATACCAGGTCATGGAACAGATGGGACCTCTGAATTATAAGATCAGGGGTAGAGGGAAGGTGCAGATTGTGAATGTTCGAAGGCTGATCAAATATGACCCCTTCTTACTTGAGGATGAATCCGTTGAGGAGGCGTTGAAACAGATGAAGGAGGACTTCCAAGAGGTACCGCCTATACAGAAGGAGGATACCTTAGAGGAGGAGAATGCCTATCGGGCACCGGTCACGGAGAAGGAGGAGACCGAGAAGGAGAGTAAGGAAGACTCAAACCGCAAAAGCGCGGCGGGGACTCAGTCTAAAGCCCCCATAGTCCGCGGCGGTACGAAGGAGAAGTTCACGGAGGCGCAGAGGAGAAGAGCGCAAAACGATCTCATCTTCGACCAACCGAGGAAGGTGGCAAGGTCGACGCGAGCGACGGATGTCCATGGAGGAGGAGGGGAGAAGGACACTAACCCGAACGCGGGTAATGTGGACATTCGACATGTGCGATGGAAGGAAGGAGAGGCGATTGCGGCCATCAAGTGGGTCCGAGACGATTTTTATCTGTTGAGACCGGCAGAATCTCATGTTGCCGATGACACTCTCTCAGATCTTTATCTCATGCGAGCTGTGGCGGTCCCGCAGACTACACGGGCAGCACGGACATCGAAGAGATCCTTAGCAGCAAAAACGATACAACCGGTACTCCATTTTTGGAGAAGCATGGTCCCTGTTGAGGATCCAAAAGCTAGACAATATTTACCGGTGTACAAAGACGCGAAAAATCTCGAGACATGGGATGATACTATTACCCTTCGAGACAAAGACCACACTGCGTGGACTATTCAGTCACTGCCTAGAGGAGTGCTTGATATTCCTTTTGACTTATCTTTGGGCGCCATCCCTAACAAAATATGGGACATTCTGGAGGAGTCGAAGTTTGACTTGACTTTTGTTGGCGGCCCGCCACCTGGCAAAGGGGTTCGCGCAAGGCGACGAAGGCAGTAAGTGACATTTTTTTCTTTTATCACGCGTCGGACATTGAAAGCTGCATGTGGATTAATCTCATAGTGCCCATGTCAGATCATGTCTTATTAAAATGTTTTTATACCATTGTTGTTACTTGGCATTTTTATCGCAACATATGAGTGCGAGGGTCAATCGGCAAATGGATACGACACCGTATAAGGGGATCGCTTGTGAGTTTAGCGATGGTGTTCCTGGTACGACCCTGCTTCAAGTATCCAGGGTGATGTTCTCAAAAAATGTTCTCATAGTAGACATATTAAATTTTTTTTCTTTGGATATACTTAATATCGTCATACCAGCACGGTCCGTCTCTACTTGTGTCGGCATATCGCATGGTCGGGCTCACTCACCCCGGCTTTGGATATAGTTATTAGGTCTGGCCCCCTGGTACTATATTAAGGTAACCGATTGAATACAAGGGTATGTTATTAAAAGACCATGTATTTACTGATCGGAAGTGTTTTTGGAGAAGGAAAAAAATTATAACGCTGCTTTTATTGCAATAGTAATACTATTTGTTCTTGACATACTGCCTCAGAATTAAGTTACGGGGGGGACAACAAGTGTGGAAGGAGGAGTTTTTATTTACAAAAACGAGGCTGGAGATTTATAGTTGACTCGTGTCTGGCGTATGCGTTTTATATATCCACTGCACCGTCTATCCGTGGGTTAATGCACTTAGTTGCGACACCCCGTAGCGTTTGTGCAGAAAAGAAATCAGCAATTATATGACGAAAATATTGCATATTTCCGTCATAAAAACGGGAAGGTGTACTGTAGGCATCACCCCCCGGATAGCCGGTAAAAAGTACCCTTTTCTGGTGTCAGGTGCACCTAGTTTTTTCCCATTATTTTCAATATCGTTTGGCCGGATTTGACCTAATGCCATTTTAACCTTGGTCTGTTGCCGTTTTCTTTTCGGCTTCACTGAGCTAATATAACGAGACATCATTCTCTTTTGGGGATTTGTGTCTGGTTGTATTACCGACTTTTTATTGAGCTATCTTCGGGGATTGTAACAGTAGCCTCTGAGTGTCACGGTGGCAAGTGTAAAACAAGTCACTCACCCTAATCTCTAAGCTTCCACACCGGTTTGATGCTTGAAAAATATTATAAATATGCTGAACAAGCTAGTATTAATATTATTTCATGCATAGTTCAAGTAGTTGGTGAGTATGTATAGCTAGTACAAGTGAGTGGGAAGTAGTCGCTGCCACCAGTGATCAACTTGAAATTTTCAAGTCACATTTGAATTTGAATTTGAATTTGAAGTAATATTATTAGCATTCGATTGATTAAATATAATTCAGTTGATTTTGATGTAAAACAACATAAAACAAAAAAAAACCAAGCTCGGGCAAACCAAAACCACTGTCACATTTAGCCAAGAAATTGCCAACGGTCGAAAAACAGTTGTAACGGCTAGCCTTCAGAAATTCAAATTTTTTAAAACTTTTTTGTTTGAAATAGTTAAAATATTAATACATTAAAATCTTTCGTTTTCATGCTACTTCCGTCAATTTTCAAAACCCGCAGACTTAGCTTGCAAGCCTACTTAACTTCCACTTGAACCAACTTGAAAATTTTCAAGTCTAACTTGAATTTAAAATTAAATTTTCACTAATTTCATTAGAATAAAATAAAATAAATATAGTTACATTTATTTTGATGTAAAACAGCGCAAAAACCAAATGAGAACAAGCTCAACCAAGTGAAAACAAAGCATCAGCCAAGTAGGTTGCCTAACGGTCGAAAACAAATATAAAGGCTAGGAATTTGAATTTTTAAGCTATCGTTTTTTTAAAAGATTAAAATATCTTATTATCTTTCAAAAAAACAAAAATCATAAGTATTTCAGTTAATTTCCCAGTCCTATATTAATAGTTATGACTTTCTCCTGCCACCACTGACCAACTTGAAAATTTTTAAGTCTAACTGGAATTTAAATTTGAATTTTCATTAATTTCATTAGGGTTGAATAAAATAAATAAAATTGCATTTAGCCAACGGTTTGATGTAAAACAGCGCAAAAACCAAGTGAGGACAAGCTCAACCAAGTGAGAACCAAGCGTCAGTCAAGAAATTACCAAGTCACAGTGAAACGGTCAAAAAACAAATGTAACGGCTAGGAATTTGAATTTTTATTATTATTACTTTTTTAAATAGTTAAAACAACGTATAATCTTTCGTTTTTATAATATATATATGAATTTTCAAAACGTTCAGACTTAACACGCATGTTAACACGCACTTTATCGTTTTTGGTAATAAAAAAATGGGGACGACCTACTTCACGGACGATAGCCATTGCATCCAAGTATCTACTCATTAAATCGCGTGGTGAGCCAGGATGGGTAGCAGGTAGAATCACACGCCTGCCAGAACGATCTAGGTCACCTCTTTCTAACGCTTCACGCACGCCTCTGTAAAGATCAGCCCTGATTTGAGGTTGGTGGGTTCGAATCCAATCAAGACGATCCTGTTCGAGTTTGCTAAACTGATCAACTGCGTATTACATAAAAAGTCAACCGCCAAGATGGATAATATCTTGTTGATCTAACGGCTCAGGACGATTAGCAGGATTATCTCTTGAATAAAATCTATAACGATAGTGTTCTCGACGTTCGTTGTTTGTTGAGCGACTTCTTCGAGGAGCTTGGTGGTAAGGGAGTCGAGAGAATCGGTTGTAGCCTATCTCGTGTCCATAAGGGCAGAAAAGAACATACATTAAAGGATCGTAGTCAGGATGATAAGGATTCATTTCTTGCAAGTCTACGTTCCCAAAACCTGCTCTAGGTCTTAACCAAAGAGTAAGTTGACGTATATCATGTCTCGCTTGGAGGAGAGGATCTAGTTCATCATCGCGAATGAGGATGCCAACTTGAGAAGCGCTGGGGCGGTGATAACGGCCAGGATGGGTATTGATACGTGCTGCAGATTGTCCAGGGTCTAGAGAGATTATTCTATAATTTTCTTCTTGGGGATATCCATTCAGCAAACGCTGGCGTGAACGATCCAATGCAGTAGAAAAAATATTATAAAAATAATTATTCTCACGCATCATTGTTTCAAGTTCATCAAGAATCTGGTAGTCAATAGGATCGGGATTAGTGATACCTATAACTGAAAATCTGCTTGCTCGACGTTCTGCTGCTTCATCCATGAAATAAATTTGCATAAGCGAATGTTGAGTGTTCGAGTTAGGAATAAGGGGCCCGACCAAATGATAACTCTGTCCTTGTATTCGAAAAGTAGGTGGAGCGGGTCTGTCTGCAGGTCTTGAACCAAGGTTTATCTCAGTTACTTGAAAAGACACAAAAGACATATTACTATTCCACGCTCGAATATTTTGTTTGAATCTGCGACTAAAATGATCGTTACCAGTGTAAAGATTAATTAAATGAGGTGGAAAAGTTCGCAGGGGACCGAGACGTGACAATAATATGCGGTGATTCATGCAACATGGCCAGGTACTGTGAGGTTCTTCAGGAAAAAACCAAGCACCACAGTTACTGCATGTATGAGCTGGATTATTATTTGGTGGACGCAGAACATGACGTTGTACAGTGTTCTCATTAAAATTATCAATATTACAGATACCAGCTCTATAAGTATTTCTATGTACATGTGCTACTATTAGAGCTAAGTGTTGTGCTCTTGCTTCGTTGCGTGCATTTCTTTGTGCTGATATCTGGTTACGTATATTTGTGTCGATTCGTTGTTGTTCTTGTTGTGTTGCCCATGTGAGAGCTTGTCTTTGTGAGTATGAAATACGCTGACGGGTTGCGTTGGCTTGTTGTGCAGCTGCTAGCGCTGCTGGGTCCTGCGCAAGTTGATCTCTCCTTGCTTGCTGTTTGGTTGCGTTGGCTTGTTGTGCAGCTGCTAGAGCTGCTGGGTCTTGCGCAATTTCAATTCTCCTTTCTTGCTGTCTGGTTGCGTTTGCTTGTTGGCAGCTAGTGCTGCTGGGTCTTGTGCAAGTTGATCTCTCCTTGCTTGCTGTCGGGTTGCGTTTGCTTGTTGTGCAGCTGCTAGAGCTGCTGGGTCTTGTGCAAGTTGATTTCTCCTTGCTTGCTGTCTGGTTGCGTTTGCTTGTTGAGCAGCTGCTAGAGCTGCTGGGTCTTGCGCAAGTTGATTCTCCTTGCTTGCTGTCGGGTTGCGTTTGCTTGTTGAGCAGCTGCTAGAGCTGCTGGGTCTTGCGCAAGTTGATTTCTCCTTGCTTGCTCTCGAATTGCGTTGCTTGTGTAGCTGATAATGCTGCTAGGTTTTGTGCTAATCGATCTCTCCTTGCTTGTTGTCGGCATTGATATGAAAGAATTTGAAAGAAAACATGGAACTGCCCCCATGAACGAACAAATGATTGAAATGCGAAAATTAGCAATGGCTACCGATAAATATGATATAATGCACATAGAAGACAATATCCAGCAAATGAAGCGTGATATAACACAATTGGCAAAACAAGAATATAAAGAAGACGACTTAAAACGATTAACCGATAAGGGCTTAACGTATATGAAAAACAAAGGCAAAGCGGACAAAACTCGCGTAATACGAAGAGAGGATAGAAAGCAAGCGGAGCAGGAATATAAGGAATGGAAAGAAAACCGAGAAGAGTGGGAGAGAAAACACCCAGATGATGCTTTAATAGAAGCACAGATAGGCGACGAACACAAGATGCTTGTGCCATGAATAACTGATGATCCCCGAAATGTAGATAGATTTGTTAATGCTATTATTAGAAGTATTCAAAAGATAATTATGGGTCCCAGACTTAATAGATTACTTAACGTTGCTACAGGTATTGGGCGATATGGTGTGAGAAGGCTAGCGTGGGGGCAGATATTGAGATTAGTTGCCAACAATCCACAACTACGTGCAATGAATGTTGGATTACTTGGAAGAAGAAGAGCAGATGCTTTCAATGCCCTTTTGCTAGCACTAGCAAGAAATGAAGCGCCACCAGGTTGACCTCCGCCTAATCCTCTTTTGATCCCAAGCGGACAGCAAAGAATAGGTGATTACGTATTAAGTGAATATGCGCGCAGATTAGCCACTGGAATAGCGTCTTTAAATGCGTGGCAAGTTTTTAAAACAGGCGTAGAGACTATGACAATTGCTGGTCTTGCAAAAGCACTTAAAGGAATATATAAAACATGGTCTGCTCAACCAGATGCTCTCATTAAGTTGGAAGAAGAACGAATTCATACCGAGGGAAGTAATTATAATGGTGGGGGCACACGAGTGGAAAGCCGTCTTCAATTAGAAGATAGAACTCGTGGCAAATTTCCTTACATTCTACCAGCAGATGCTTTGGACTTAGTTGCTTTTGAACATGATTTATTGTATGCGTCAGGCGACAAGAATGTCCAAGACTTTGCCGATAAACGATACTTTGAAAGAATTACCAATATGAGTGATTATCTAACGAGTAATGGATTGGCTACGGCCGAAGTTGCCAAGAGTATTTTTGACAATTACAACTCAATGTTTTCAAAAGCGGATATATCTAGAATGGCCTTGGAAGCACAGAGGAGGGCACGTGGCGGAGTATCTTTTTGGGATGCAATGAAGTTTTGAAAAACTATCAAAACCACTCCTCCAGATGCGAAGTATAATGGATTTATAGGCGATGTAGATAAAACATTAATGTCCATGATTGGTATCATGAAAAATGTGGGCAGTTTTGACAAGGATGCAACATTTAAAGTAAATAAAGTAGTAAATCCTGCTACATTCAGCACAATATGCGGAACTCGTTAATGGCTTTAATAAAATGGTTAAATCGCAAGAAAAAGCGGATGGTGTGAAAGGATATTTTCTGATCGCACCAGCAAATGAAACTAGAATTAATAATTTTATAGAAAAAATAAATACACAGAGCACAAAAGATATTCCACCAAGTATAGAAAAAGATATAAATCTTAGTGTTGAAGTCCCGATCGCATACTCAGACAATATGGTAGTAGCAGATACTATTGGACTGGGCAATAACTTGCTCATACTTGAGGATAAAGGCGCCCAAACGAGGCACTTAAAGGGATTTGTTAAATCGTTGAGAGAGAAAACTGGAAAGAAAATTAAACTTTCCAATTATGACGATCCAAAAGCTGGATGGGAAGAGGCCATCAAACAAGCACTAAATCAAGGTGCTAGTATGTCAGACGTAGCAGATGCAGACGATATTTTGGATAGGAGAATTTACGAAGAAATGCGGGGTAAATTCACCAGAACAAATGAAGCAATTGGATGAGTTAGAGTTAAAAGATAGTCAAGTTGAAAAAACTAATCCACCGCAAGCAACACCAGCACCGCAAGCAACACCAGCACCACCGCAAGCAACACCAGCACCACCGCAAGCAACACCAGCACCATCACTGCCAAATCCACAAGTAGCCGCATTCGTAGAGGAACCTGTTCAACCGCCACAGAATAATTTAAAAGAAGACCCAGATAATGCAACAACTAATGGCCAAATGGTTGATAGCATGAGAAGCATTGATAAATTGGTTGATAAGATTATGGGGAAATCTCCCGCCGATGAAAGAGAGGATATGTTAGCACTTATCCGATTTCTTATGCCAAGTGATCAGAATGGAGGTATCGGCACTTCGCAAACAAACCCACTTATTAAAGGCAACGAACTAAGACGCGATCGCATGCTAGAAACTAAGAATGATTTTGAATCACTAGATAACACACTTTATAGCAACACAAATAATCACTTTATGTTGAATAGATACAATAGAGCAGTCATTCAGACCAGAATGAACGAAAAAAGAGCGTTTCCAAAAATGAAAGGAAAACTGACTAGAAACGTCCCTGCTGAAATCCCGCGACAAGTTCAAACTCGTCCAGAAAGAAAGGATTTTAAACCACTTGTCAATCCTCCAAGTAATTATGCTTTTGGTAGTCCTTACTCTCCTTATTTCTATAAGTATGCTTCACCACCCCAACCCTTTGGTTCTGAATATGATAATTATAGATATAATCCAAACTATTTTCAAAACCCATAATATAGTAAGACATGCCTAGATCTATACATAAAGGATTAATAGCAAACAAGTTGCCACGAAAAACACTTTTGAAGCAGAATCTGGAGAAAACCAACATAGAAAAAGCACACGAGGAATTTACTATTGACAGGCCAGTAATAACAGAGATGGCAAAACACCGCCCAAATTTAAGAATGACTTGGAAATACAACCAATTAAAACACAAAGAGATGGTGTTGAATTGCTTCCTATTCAAAAAGAAGGAATATTGCCAGCACTGGGGACTCTGGTTATATGTGCGAGCACTGGGAGGCAAATCAGTTATGATTTGTAATCTACTCGCCAAAAAGAACATGTTGAAAGGGTTTTATGATAGAATAGTCGTCTTTTGTTTAAGTCCGTGCCCGATTTTGGAAGACACTCTCAATTTAAAAAAGACATAATCAAAGAAGATAAGCCTGAGTTAATGAGAGAAATATTAACTAAACAAAAGGAACTGATTAAAACTAAAGGGTTTAAGAAAGCACCAAAAATATTATTGTTATTGGATGACATCGCACAGAGTAAAACTTCTCTCAAATCAGAAGTGCTTACTGAGTTGTTTTTCGCTTCAACACATGCTAAGGTGTCAGTCTGGGTAGCAACGCAGAGTTATACACAACTCCCGAGAAGAATAAGAATTAATTGCCATTGGATGATTATTTTTAATGGAGTAAGGAGAAGCGAACTTGACAGACTGGCAGATGAATATGAAAGTCCTTTTCTCACCAAAAAAGAATTTTACAATATGGTTAAATATGCTACGGCAGAACCTTATTCATTCCTAGCAATTAACACCTTGCCAGTGATAGAACAACCCAGTTTAGAAAAAATTTCTCTACTATATTACGATTAAATAAGGATAGAGATATGACAAACTTGTAAAAAATTAAATTAAAGTTTTTTCCGCAATAATATATAATATGGCGGAATCAACTAAATTATACAAGACTTGCTATCAACAAGCAATTGCTATTTGGTATAAACAGAATTCGCGAGGAAAATTCGTAACCATTCGTAAGGGATCGCCCGAATACTTAGCAGTAAAGAAGATAGAAGAGGATATTAAAAGTGGCAAGATTAAGTGTCAATTAAAACCAAAAGTGAGCAAATCGCAAAGTAAGAAAAATGAACAACCTATTCCCAGCGGGCGACCAGATCAAATGCCAGATGAAGCATTAAAAAGAAAAATACCAGAAATAGAATCAGCAAATAATTCATCTTCTGAACCAAATGCGAAACCTGTTGAAATGTCTACAACACCTAAGATTGAACAATCTTTACCAAAATCTGTTAATCCCACTCCTGTTTCTGTGCCAAAACAAACTACTACAACACCAGCAAGTAAGATAGAAGCAATAGAAGATGCTTCTAAGGAAACTCCACCACCAACTGAAAAGGTTGCTCAAACTAATGACATTGATGTAAATCAAGCCATAGCCGATTTAATGAAAATGAAAGAAGAAAGAATTACGCACAAGAATTTACAAATTATGAAAAAAATAGTTAATGGTAATTGATAAAATGATTATTATTATTATATAATGATTAAAAATTCAAGTGCTTCAAATCGTTTGCCAATTGATTTTATTAATAAGATAAATGAAGCAAACCGACCAAAAAGTGATGGGTTTCAATTGAATCAGTTTGAATTGTGGAGTAGTCATGGTGCCCCATTAGTTAATCAACCATTAACTGAATTTGGCGATCTTGTCCCGCATGAGAAGAGCACTATTCAAAACACATTAACAGACATTTCTGATAACAAACAAAAAGGCAGATGTTGTTGATTTGGACACTGCTGTTAGCAGTTTGGTTTATTTAAAGAAAGCGGTTCAGAATGCTGAGGCAAGAGAGTTTCAATTGACTTCACCACAAGATGCGAGACTTGACAACATACAGAAATCAGTTGATATTATTAAACAATCCGTTTCAGGTGAATAAATAATTATTTTTAATTTCTATTATTATTTTTTTAGTATAGTAGCATTGCGAATTTTACCACCCCACAAGCACACAAAAAAAAAATGGAAGGAAAGGATATTAAAATTACTGAGGAGTTGATGACCCTCAACAACCTCAGATATGAGTTGCCAGCAAGTCTGGCGCTCTCTGAACAGGGAAGTATCTTTAAGAAGAACTTCGCCGACCAGCAGACTTATACCAGTGCATCGGGGACTGAAATGATTTTCACATTGCAGGCAAGCACTGATTTTGTTTATGGAAAAAATTGTTATTTGTCGTTCGACATTAAAGCAGATGGGTTAGTAGTCACTGATGGAAAAGATAATGTTGCTTGTGCTATCGGTTTCCAGAACAATCCCGCAACCGCTATTTTTGAAAGATTTTTATTGGAAAGTAGGATGGTAGCGAACTTGAACGAATTGAAGATTTGAACAAGATGGTGCGAAATATTCTACCATGACACTATCCATTTGATTATCGCCGGCAAGCACAGATGGCGGGACAGAGAGAAAGTGTTGATGTTATGGCTAGTGTTACAGACGATTCAGTTACTTACTTTGCGGTCAATGTCCCCACTGCTGGTAGTGTTGCGACTGGTAATTTCTTAAGGGTTTGTATTCCTCTTCATTACTTTTCGGGAGTGCTTAATAAGGAAACTCTCATTCCTCCCTCTTTGATTAGTGGTATGAGCCTTCGTTTGACATTTGCACCACCCCAGGAAGCATTGACTATTATTGGAACCACTGATGCCAAGGTTCCCGCTGGTTTTAATGGTTCTGGCTTGACTTACACAGTGTCAAATCCAGTTGTAATGTTGGAGACATTCTCTCTTGCTCCTGGTGTGCAGAGAAATATTTTGGAACAGATGGGAAGCAAGGATGGGCTTCCATACACTTACGAAACATATTACAACCAAAAGGCAAATCCGGGCGTGTCTAAAGATTTTAATCTTCAAGTGAATAAAGCCGTTGCTCGTGCTCAATGCTTGTATATCGTAACTCAATATGTGTTCGCTGACAATGCTAGTATTGACAATCTTGGAACTGCTCAAATGCCTTACAGACAACATCAATGTCGTATTGGTGATTGGTATGCTCCGCAACAAAAGATGGAACTCGGAGGAAGCAGTGATTTACTCGCTTCAGTTCAACGAGGATGTGCAGAATTGTATATTAACAATCTCCAAGCGACTATGGGCATTCGTGATGCTTACATGTCTTCATCTGTTTCTCTTGAAAACGTTCGTAAGTATTATTCTGCTACGGGAGTTTCCACTACTGCTACAAATGGTGGTTTTGCTACCATTATCCAGACACTCAATCAATCGCCACACATTGGAGCATCTGGTCTTGCGGTTAATAACTCACGAACTGCAGAGGTTAATATTCGGTATGCTTCTGATTATAGCGCAGATCGTGCAATCACTGCTTGGTTGAAATATGTTAAAGTCGCGTCTATCTATCCAGCTCGTGCCGTGGTCAAACAATAAAAAAAATTAAAAAAATAATAATATATTTTATAATATAGCAATGTCATTTACGATCTCTAATCTTGAAGACGAAAAGCGAACCCGAAAAAATTTCCTCCTTCGTGTATCCTCAAGTGATAAAACAGAATCCAAATCCGCTTCTACTCACAATGGCCGTTTCGTTGTTGATCTCCCAGCAACTGGTCGGAATATTGATATAATTAGTGCTTATGTCGTTAAGAGTATCTCCATTCCAAACGTTTTCCCAAATATACCGAGTTATGCCAACACTCTCACTTTGATTTAAAGAACTGGATCTGCTACAAAAACGGCAATCGTAACAGAAAATCAATACACCATTGATACATTTATTACCGCCCTTCAAACTTCAATTAATTCAGCAATTACCCCCAACTCTGTAGTTATAACTTTGAACTCCGTTAATGAATTGAATTTCGCATTCATTGGTGATACGTATGCTTTTGATTATGATAACAGAACTATTAGCGACAAGATAGGACTGACCGCCGATATTTCGGCGGCGGCGAGTAGCACAATGCAATCTATCGTGAATTTAATTGGTGAAACGGCCGTTTATGTGCACAGCCGTGCATTGAATCAGTCTGGTTTAGTTGAAGCAAATGGTAATTTCTCTGTCGTTGGTAAATGCAATCATATCTTGATAAGCCCTATGGAGTCCAGTGCTACTTTGAATCATCAAACGATGTTGCCGATTATGTGCCATTTAATACGACGAAAAGTTTAAGAACTATTGATATCATCATTAGAAATGCGAGTGGCAATGTGCTTGAATGTCCTGTCAATTTTGAAGTTTCAATTCTCTTAAAGGCGTATCATGCTTAAGAAAAAAAAGAATTCATAAATATAATGACCTTCATACAAAATTTAGATATACTATTCACTCTAATCAAAAACATCAACTTACGACGACGACGACAACATAAACATCTAATTCCCTGCGGTGTTAATATTGACCAGTTTTACATATATTTGAAGAAAAATCACGCACCCATAACCGAAAAATTAATCAAAAACAAGGGTTTTGAATACATAAAAAAAATGTCAATAGAGATAGAAAAGAAAGTTGATGATTAATGCAATTTATGCATTATGTATAAATAAAGTATTTTTTTTGTTTAAATTTGGTCTTCAATCCAGTTTGATGAAGCGTAAATACTCGCCGTTCCACCGCTTGTATTTTGTGCGGATACGGTAAATGTTTTACTTGACCCTATCTTGATATTATATTGAGATAAATCAATGTATATTGATGAACCACCAGACAACACGTATGAAAATATCACGCTTCCGCCCGTTCTTGTAGTTCCTGCCGTATCAACTTCGGCTAACGATGTGTTTGTGTCGTAATTTGAATAAGAAGGTGTTCCTCCTAATGTGGTATTAAGCACAATTCTTGCGATACACGTTTTAGTGTCTGAATTGCTAATACATAAATTCTCAAAGTAGATTATATTGTAATTCGTTTTGCTGTTGAATGTGGCGCGGTTTCTAATAGTAAATATGGCATTCTCAGTTGATCCTATACTCTTAACATTATCATACGAGTTAGTTATAGCAATAGTCCGATCAATATTCCCTTCAACTGCCAAAAAGATGCTAGCAGTTTTCATTACAACGGATGCCAGACTTGATGAATACGCCTTCGCATAAATAGCAAACGCCGCCTGATCTAATGATGGAGTGGTAGCAGTGCTCGCGTATTTAATCGCATGAATTACTTCCATTCGTCCAGTTCGTTGGTTTTCTATTTTGAATGTAATTTGACCGCTACCCAGATACTGAACAACTATTTCAAACACACTTAATTTAGTAAAATCAATCGTGGGGACGTTTCCAGTATTATTACATTTATCAACATTCCAAGCATATTGACTAACCACATTTTCCACACTTCCCGCCGTTCTTACAACGGACATTCCCAAGTTTGATTGCCTAAAACATAAATTGTCTGCTGGTGTGCCTATGCCAATATCGCAATTGAAAGTGTCTGCGGCAATGGATGATGGAAACAATGCGGAAAATCTAGCAACCAAGCCCATACCACTTCTATATTTTGCTCTTTCAATTGTCGTAATCTGTGCGGTTGAATTACCTGAGGCCGATGTAGTCAAAACCGCCATTGAATTAGCAGTTGATACCACCCCGCCATTAGTTTCCGTTTTGTCAAAAAACCGCGTATTAATACCATATGTAAATACATTTTGTAATACTGGCGACAGAGTAGCCGTTCGCAATTCTCCGAAGGCGGTTGTTGGTAATGCATCTTTTATGCTATCAATAGATAAAGAAGACGACGACGATGTAGTTGATGACGATGGTGTATTTGTGCTTTGGCCAAACAAATTCATTTTATATTTTATATTATATAAAACATGTTAATAATAATACGCGAATTGCCGAGTGATATAGTTGGACATATAAAAACATTTGTTTATTCAGAAATGCCCCAGCCGAATTATAAAAAAGAATTTTGTAATATATGCGGTTTGTCTCGCACATTCCAGTCGCACCCCCCAATTATAGCAGGTAATTTTTATGGTGTAGATAGTATTGAATTTTTATGCTATAGACGAGAGTCTAATATTAGAGCAAGATATGGGGAACCACCTTTAATCGTTGTTAAATATTAATCTTTTTGTTTTTATTTCTTGTGCTTCTTCTTAATGGCTTTGCTTCCTCCGATTGTTCTTCTTGTGGCGCTTCTTTTTTCTCTTTGATAAACTTATTGACAATAACGGCTCCAATCCCGCTTATCTTTCTTAGTTTAGTATTTGTAATATTCGGGTTATAATTGTAAATCTGCTCAAGCAATTTATACTTATCCTCTCTGCTAGCACTTTTACCTAATGGTTGATATTTGCTTTCTTCGTCTCCGTTTTCGCTTTCAGTTTCATTAGTATTATTTAAATTCAGACATAAATCTATTTTGCGTCTCAACTCCTCTAATTCTGTTTTAATCCCTTCTGCCTTAATTTCTTCAGGGTCGGCCACATTAACCCAACTATAACTAAAACTAGTGAGCATATCGCCATGTCCCAATACATTGCTTACCCACGTATTAAAATTCTCTAATTTCGGATTGGCGAAATTACTATACGACAAACTAGCATATAGTTTTCGCAACATACTACTCTTCTGTGTGTATTCCGATAGCCAAGGGAAGATTTTGATAATTCTTTTGTTTAGTTCATTATTCTTTTGTTTATCAAGCACACCCTCGCTGTTGATGATAACTGCTTTTTTCTTTTTGAAATGATTCCGTATTGAATTTACTTTTTCTATTACGAACTGGGGAGTAAAAAGGACAACAGGCCTCTCAGTCCAATTCTTTTTTTGTCCTTCCCTCTTTTTTGCTAGGTTATTCACTCGCAACCAAGAAGGTTTATCTGGTATCAATTCATGTGTGTTTTTGTCAAATATTTCCACAGGCCTTGCTCCAATTGCTATCATCAAAGCAAGTAGTTTAAGATAAGGGTCATTACTTAATATCGTATCGTTCATTTTAGCCATTACATCACGGACATCAATTTGTATTTTTTGTTCATTTTTGGCTTTAACATCTTTCTTATACCCCTCAACGACATCAATCCGCTCGTCTTCATTCAGATTAAAATATTCATCAAGTTTTGCTCATTTTATATACTCTTTCACTTTGATAATGCTCTATTGCTTTTTTTCTCACCTCAGAAAGTCTTTGTCTTCTACTATTCAAATTTGGATACACAATAGCATATTTCGGATATATGACTTTTAGTGCCTCAAGCACCTCTTCATCACTCGTTGGTGTGCTAAAAAGCGATATAATAGCATTATGAAAAGCGATACTTGGTTTTAACTCACTATCGTAGAAGTTGGACACGACTTCATAAATTTTACTTTCAGTAGTAGCAACTCTTAACTGCCTAACAAACTTCTTGTCATCTTCGTTCCACATCTTAGTATATAATAGACAAGTCTATATTTTTATATGTCAAAAATATTCATACATTTTCTAGAGCAAAAACAATAGTAATTGAAATACCACTTCATATTCTGAGCGTATATTATTGGACTTTCTACAACAGATAAAGTAAGTCCGCAGTTGTCGCATAATTCGTAATCTTCTGTTGGTAAATCGCGATTAAACAAAAAATGTTTTATATATTCTTGCAAATCATATGGTAATCGTGCTATAATATCTGACATTACTCTTATCTATAATTATATTATTTTAATTATTTTAAATAGAAAATCCGCCCGTCTTCAAAAATGCGAAAACGCCGTTGTGGCGACTCGGACACTTGAGAGTGGTATTGAGCAGGCTAAGTGCGACAATTCTTCTTAGTATCAATAGTGTCCAGGGTTGTCCGAGTCCGACCCTTTTTTTTAGAAATTATTTAAGATGGGGTATAATAAATAGGGGAGAGGAAAAAAAATTTACTTTTTTTAATAAAAGGTCGGCCAGGTCGGACAGGTGTAATACGAAGAAGTATTATATAATAAATATTGAAATTTAATAACTGAAAAGTGGCCGACCTTTGAAAAACCGACTCGGACACGGCCGACCTTAAGGTCGGCCACTATGCAGTAAGCGGTATTATATAAAAATTCACTCACCCTGCTCACATATGGTCATAGTTGCTTTAATTAACTGGCAAAATTCGCCATCGTGATGTAAACATTGATGAAAGTCTCATTTCCTACCTCTCGTAAATATGATATAACATTCCCACGATAAGCGAAAACATGAATAGCCTCGGTGCGTTGAAGGGGATCAACAATTAAAACGAACAATCCCCTGTCCTGTAGACGGCTAACGTTGCCTGATTTTGAATCACTTTTGTGAAACACTGCACGTTTCTGTAGATACCCCTCTGTTGTAAAACCATTTGCCCTACGTTTGTCGTACTCAATGAGATAATTGAGATGTTTGTTTTCCTTGTAAAGAACATAAAGAGTTTTGCCGTCAGCGAAATCTGGAAGCAAACGAGCGAGGTTGGTTGGAGTAAAGTTATCTATGGCGAGCCTGCCCATTGCCTCTAGCGGAGCATCTTCCGCCACCTCCCCTCCGCCTCCCGCCTTGCCGTCCGACATCTGCACACACACACACACAAAAACAACGAGGGTTTGGTCTTTTTGTCTTGGCCACTTTGGGCTTTCTGAAAAAGTCTAAGAATGAAAAAAGAAACAGACAAAAAAACACGTGATAGAATTCTGGATTTTCTGCTGACAATTTGAAATGCAAATAAAAAAGGAAAAGCGAAAATTTTTTTACACCGCACACCTAGAGGCTGAGGTCAAAAAGCCCCCGTGTGGCTTTTTTACACTGACAACTTTTCGCTTTTCAGGGTAGCATTAATCAGCCAAAGTGCGAACAACGATGAGTGATGACGATGGTAGAAGCGAAAGTGATGGAGATTATGTTGAAAGAGAAACCACCAATAAGTGGTTAGAGAAATTAAAGGATAAGAACTATGCTGAACTGACGAGATATAAAGCAAGTAGTGAATTAAGAATTGACACTTTACAAAGCAGAAAGGAGCAAAAACGACAAGAATTATTGGAATTAGAGAGACAAGAAAAAGCAGAACAAAATAAATTTATGGCTATTGAAGAATTATTAAATCAGAAAAAAGAAGAAGCGGAACGAAAGGAGAAAATGGATTTGGTAAAGAGAGAAGAAAAGAGAAAAGAAATGAATAAAAAAAAACAATTGCGATTATTTGAGAATTGGCTAAGTGCTGAAAATCAACCAATGGGAGTTGATAATGAGATTAGAGCAAGAAAGATGATTGATGGAGATGGAGGGAAAACAACATATAATGTAATTGAAGAATATGAGAGATATAAAAGACAAAGAATTAATTGAAATAGTAGTTTTCACTACTAACTCCTTTTGCACATAGGAGTATAAACTAGTGTGTATTTAATTTTATCCAAAAATAAAAATTGGGCGAAAGCCCTCCTTGCTTGCAAAGAAATTTTATCTACCATACGTGTGTGTGTGATAGGTGGTTTTGCTGGAGTTGTTTGTTTCATCCCTCGCGCCGTTTGGTCATTCATGTATATATGACTTGTCCAACCGCAAAGTATGAAACAAGCCTTAAAAATATGAAAACCCAACATTTGACATATACAAAACATACATAAAAAACAAAAAAGTGTTAAATATTTAACATAAATTTATCAAACTAAGCACATTAAGAGAGATTACGACGAAAAGACACATAAAACATATACACGCAGTTTATATATATTTTTATGAAATAAAAATATGGTTTATGTGTCTTTTCGTCGTAATCTCTCTTAATGTGCTTAGTTTTTTATGTTAAACATTTGATATTTTTTTGTTTTCTATGTATGTTTTCTATATGTCAAATGTTGGTTTTTCATATTTTTAAGGCTTGTTTCATACTTTGCTGTTGGACAAGTCATGTATACATAAATATGTATATATATATATATATACGCACACACACAAAATATATATACGCACACACACAAACAAGGACACATGCAGGTTCAAGAGATCATGCATCTCGAAGCTCGCAGCTTTTTCGAGTTCTGCGAGAAGCACAGCAAAAAAACCAAGAAATCTCAATAGTCGAGCGCTCCCAGTCAAAAAAATCAAGGGCTAGTTAAAACAGCTCGGGCCGGGCTATGCCACCTGGCTTGTTCATTTTTGGCCCTTGGCAAAAACACCACATAGGAGTGGTGGGGGGGGGGGCGGGGGGGCTAACGCAAGAATGTGAGATACGTCGCTCGAAAATAAGTGAAAAAACCATATAATGTGGTGGGGGAGTATTTGGAAGAGATGGATGAGTACGTCCCCCCCCCCCCCAAACTCACCCAAACCCAAACGTTAATCACCACACGGGAGTGGTGTGGGGGGGGGGGGGGAGGAGGGCGTTGTAACGCCCTCATGGTGGATGGACAGATGGAGGATGGTGGGGGAGTCATAGTGGATGCATGCTGTGATGCTGTGATGCATGGATGGATGGAGGACAATCCCCTGGCCCCTTGCTAGCTTTACACTTGACAGTGGAAACGAGATATTTAAGCACGCTTTGCTGCGCTGTGCGTACCTGTATTTCTAGTATTTATGTGCCTACCTGTATTGACGTATGCGTACCTGTCGCATTTTGAAATACGTCTCAATATATAAACAGGCCGGTCCCTTTTTGTCAGATGCGTCCCTCAAGCTGTAAACAGGTTTTTTTGAAAATTTCAGCCCAACTGTCAGAAATTTTAGCCCACCAGTCAGAAATTTTAGCACACCAAGGAAAAAACCTTATAATGTGGTGTGTGAGTATTTGGAAGAGATGGATGCCCCCCCGGACTCACCCAAACCCAAACTACAACACGGGAGTGGTGGTGGTGGGGGGGGGGGGAGCCGTTTTAACGCACTCATGCTGGACGGACAGATGGAGGATGGTGGGGTAGTCATAGTGGATGCATGCTGTGATGCTGTGATGCATGGATGCATGGAGGACAATCCCCTGGCCCCTTGCTAGCTTTACACTTGACCGTGGAAATTATCGCAAGGAAACTGCTGCGGCAAGGGGCAAAATGGTGGTACCGCAAAAATCAGGCTATCGAACTAGGAAAAGGAAACGGCTGCACAATAAAATTATCGCAAGGAAACGACTGCGGCAACGGGCAAAATGAGAAAGGATTCATCTGGTACCGGTCTATCGAAAATATTTGAAAAAAGAAACGGCAGGCAAACATCAAAAGAATCTTTTATTTTTGCGGTATTTTCCTTGCTTCCGTTCAAACTTTAGAAAAAATTGTTTCATGCATATGTGTGTGTTGGTGTGTGTGTGTGTGTGCACGTGTCACCCGGGCCCATATGCATCCACGTGAGTCACGTGAGTACGTATACTCATCATCACGTGCACACAACCGGCCCACACCCACCCACCCATTGCCACCCATCCACCCACACAGACACACACACACACACACACACACACGTCCTCACACACTCACGTCAAGGCCCTAGGTGCACACACACAGACACTAGTACTTCACACACATGCTATATATATATATATGACACGTGCACACAGACACACACATGTACAGGCAGAGTGCACACCACAGACCACACACACGTGCACAGACACACACACGCATACACACACACACACGGTGTGCACGCGCACGTGTACATGTACATGTGTGTGTGTGTGTGTGTGTACATTTGTGTGTGTGTACATGTGTGTGTGTGTGTGTTTGTGTGTGTGTTTGTGTGTGTGTGTGTGTGTGTGTCTGTGTGTGTGTTTGTGTGTGTGTTTGTGTGTATATATATGTATGCGTAAGATCTTGTGTACATGTTATAAGCGTGTGTGTGTGTGTGTGTACGTGTGCGTGTGTGTGCATGTGTGTGTGTGTATGTATACCATGTGTGTGTGTGTGTGTGTACATGCGTGTGTGTGTGTGTGTGTACATGTGTGTGTGTGTGTGTGTGTGTACGTATACGTGTGTGCGTGTGTGTCTGTGTGTGTGTGTGTGCATCATTGCGTGTACATGTGTGCACGTGTGTGTGTGCACGTGTGTGTGTGTGTGTCTGTGTGTGTGTGTACATATTATGTGTGTATGTGTGTGTGTGTGTTTATGTTTGCGTGTATGTGGGCGGTTGGGTGCGTGGATGGGCAGATAGGGGGATGGGTGGATGGCCGGATGGAACGGTACCGGTGGATGGGTGGATGGTGGGTGGATTGCACACGGCCACGGGATAGATAGGTGGATGGGTGGATAGGTGGATGTGTAAATGTAGATAGTTAGATGGGTAACGATGATGGGTGGATGGGTGGATGGGTGGATGGATACGTTGGATTGACGGATTGATGAATTGATAGATGGATATCGATGGGTGATCACACTGCCTGTTGTGTATTGTACATGTGTGTGTGTGTGTGAGTGTGTGTGTGTGTGTGCGTGCGTGAGAGAGAGAGAGAGAGAGAGAGAGAGAGAGAGAAGAGAGACAGTTTTGTGTGCAACGTATGTGTGCGTGAGCTTGTATTTATGTGTGTGTGTATGTGTGTGTATATGTGTTTGTGCACGTGTGTGTCTGTGTGTGTGTGTGTATTATTGTATGTGTTTATGTGTGTGTGTTTATATGTGTATATATATATATATATATTTATGTGTGTGTGCACGTGTGTGTGTGTGTGTGTGTTTGTGTGAGGACTGAGTGTGTGTGTGTGTGTATGTACATGTGTGTGTGTGTGTGTGCACGTGTGCAACGTGTGTGTGCAGGTGTGTGTGTGTGTGTGTATACGTATGTACATGTGTATATATGTGTGCACGTGAGTGTGGATGTACATGTGTGTGTGTGTGTGTGTGTGCTACTGTACGAGTGTCTCATGTGTGTCTGTGTGTGTGTGTGTAATTTTATGTGCATAAAGATGTGGAATGATAATTATGAAAATGCGATGCAAACGCGATGGGGAAAACAGTATGGAGCAAACACGATGGGCGCGTTCTATTATTGTGTACGTATACTTAAGTTTATTTATAATATAAATCCATATACTAATTATAACATGGCTGGCACCGGTATGTATACATCAATGGAAAAAACCTTCGTAACTGCTTCTGAAGGTAAACCGGCACTCGGGGCGTCCCCCTCCTACCGGCTTGCGACTTCCACAGAACAGAAATTTAACAATACTGAACCATTCCCGTCAGTCCAACTGCCGACGTCACACAAAAGATGTACAATTGACACACGAAACTGCCTGATATGGCTAATAAGGGTAATGGTAAAAAGCTGGTGCCACCAGTACCCCAGAAAAGGTACTTTAATTGACTGTATTAATAACTAATAATACTACTAACCGTGACGATTACGGCTAACGTATAAAAATAGCAATACGGACATAAATGAAGAAGAAGGGTCTAATTAATTGTCCAATGCTCCCCCTTAATAAGACTCCCTTACGAATCAGTGTCCACAACACAACGTGCAACTAATTCGTGACAACTAGATTAAGCAAATAATCAAAGTGCAACGTGAGCTAATATTCTACGTCTCCTGTGGAGTTAGGCAATATAGCTATACTATATCAACTAAAGCGCGATATGCACAACAGTGCATAAAATATGACTAAAAGAAAGCAGAGGTGCTAGCCTACGTCTCCACAACATGTGGAGTTCGGCAATCTAGTTACCTAATTGCTAATATCTATCCCCTTGCTATTGGGAACTTACCAAGAGTCCTATCCAAAAGTTCACGTTGTAGAAAGTCCCAACGTGGAAGACTGTCCCCAACGCGCGCGATCCCCTCCGCCGCCACAGCTAGTCACGAGCGACTGGACGCACCGGCCGAAGATAAGGTTCCCCGCGCGCCGGCTTCGTGTTGATATCCGCGAGGTTGTCGGCCGACGCCACCTTCTCGTTGATCACCAATCCCGCGTCCACCTTCTGGTTGACGATGGCGCAGCGCAGGTCCACGTGCCCGAGCTTCCTAGAAAATACATTAGTATCGGCGAGATCCAGCGCGCCCTGGTTGTCGCCGTACAGGATAGGGGCTGCCCCCACCCGTACGGCCCCAGCTCGTCAGCGACCCGGCCGTCCGCGATACCCTGGCACAAAATTTATGATTTTGTCTTGCCCGTGATATGCTTCCACCATCGCGTACACCTCAGCCTCGCATGAGGAGGCTTTGGGGCTGCAGACACCAGACGCGCGCCAGCCGCCGGCTCTTCTTGATCCCCGCTCCCGGGCACAGCCGCCACCAGCTCGTCACGGACCATCCTCACCTTCTCCTCCAAGCGGGCGCTCAGGGTTACATTCTTTAGTTAGGACACGGACACATTCCGCTTAAGGCAGAACGGCAGCACAGAGCCACCGAGAAAGAAATGGAAGCCCGCTAAGCGGGCACGGCGATCTTCGGCTGTACCCTTCCAACTTGAGTCAGCTCATGACCTATCGTAGGTGTCCTGCTATGGACGCGCATTACTCGGCACGAGGTTTTGGGCCCACTAGGGAAGTAGCAACCCATGCATCCAAGCCTGTTGTTCAATTACCAGCAGGCCGAACAGGTCGTGCGGTACTTTAATGGTACCCGATCTAAAGGCATTCGTTTCACCAACGCGGAAAATTTTAGAAGAAGGAGCAGGCACGGAGAGGGAGAAGGAGCTTTTAAAAGCCAAATTAGAGGCAAACAAGGAAATTTTCGACCCTCCCCATGCAGATGGTGTCAAGTCTGAGGACTTCACAGCGATTATTTACAAAATACCGGGTGCGGAGCCGTCACCGGCACCACGAAGGGCGAATTTGAGTATACATGAGGCGAAGATAGCGGAGGAGCTAGCAAGATAGCTGCTCAATGAGGACTTTATTGAGAGATCAACATCTCCAATAGTCTCACAACTGAGAATAGTACCGAAGCCAGGAGGAGAATGCGGCCTGACAGTTAACTATGCTCGTGTTAACAAGGTGCTGGAGGAAGAAAGAAATCCTCTCCCAACATTGGAAGAAGGAAAGAGAGTACTGCGGAATGCAAAATTCTATTCGGTCATTGACCTTAAGAATGGCTTCTGGCAGATACCACTGGAGCAAAAGTCCAGATGGCTGACTGCGTTTGTGGTGGGTATGGAGATATACCAATGGAAAGTGCTTTCAATGGGCCTCAAACAAGCCCCAGAACTTTTCCAGAAGGCGATGCAGAGGATGTTAAGAAGTCAGTACGATGATCTGACTGACGGAGGCTTTATGAGAAGGCGGGGACAGAAAGCGGGAGAATATGCATTTTGTTATATCGATGACATTATCGTATACTCTAACACAATGGAGGAGCATATCGATCATTTATCTGATATATTCAGGTGCATTGGAGCTTTTGGCCTGAAGTGTAATTTGAAGAAGTGTCAACTTGCCAAGACATATTTAGGGTACGAGATCTCTCATAACCGAGTCTCGATCTAAGGAGAAGAGGGAGGAGATTATGAATCGACCGATATCGAAGAACCGTACTGAATTACAATCATTCCTTGCGATGGCGCAATACTATAGCCAGTTCATACCCGATTGGGGCGCAACACGGGCTAAGTTGGAGAGAATGATTGATTTTGGAGACTTTGAGAAGTGGGATGAAGAAGATGTTTTGCAAGCGTTCCATACGCTCAAAGATCTTATTTACAAAGACCCGCAGGATGGTGGACTGGTGATACAGATGCATCTAAGTTTGCGATTGGGGCGTTATTACAGCAGGAAGATGAGGAGAAGAAATTACGCCCAATCATGTTTATTAGTAGGAAGTTGTGTGCGGCGGAGAGAAACTATTGCACAAAGCAATGAGAGGCGTTGGCGGTTGTATGGGCCCTCAAGAGGCTCAGATAGTATTTATGGGGAAGACCTCAATTTACTGTCAGGACTGATCATCATAGCCTGTTATGGTTGATAAATCATGAACAGACTGGACGGCTGGCGCGGTGGCAAGCGTTCTTGTCTTGTTTCGATTTTACAATTATCCATCTACCGGGGAAGCGAAATGTGGTCGCTGATAGCCTCTCTAGGCTAGAGTTTAACTCAGAAGTATCGGCGTTGGTTTCCACGGTGGAGATGGAAGACTTCTACACTGACAAGGTGTACGAGGTCAGCCACATTGAGGAGATGGGGATGGCGAATGGAGTCCGATATGACCACACGTGTCTACAGTACAGTCCACAAGGCCCGGATCACGGGATATGTTGTGAGCTACATACCCAGGAGGACGCTGAGTGGTCCTATGAGGTATATGAGAATGCGAAGGCGAACATGAAGGAGGAAAAGGAGACGCAGGAAGCTTATGCGGAGCCTCCTCAATAACAGAGAAATGTCTAGACGAGGACCCGGAGAGGATAGGAGTACAGCTAGAAGATTGTACAATCCATATAGCCTCGCCTACCGCATGGAAGCAACAACAGGCTCAAAATCAGGAGTTTAAGGAACTCATACAGTTATATCAGAACCCGGATGAGCTAAAGACGATGAAAGCGATCAAAGATCAGATGAAGGAGATGGGATGGATAGATGGTCTCTTGTGGTATAAGTGCCTCCACTGTCGCTATGCGTCACAGCCGGACAAATGGATTCTTTGGGTACCGAAAAGTCTGAGACTATTTATTTCTCGCTGCCCTGCCCACTTTTGGCGCATCCGGGTCGACAACGAACTCATATGTTTGTAGCGAGGCGATTCTGGTGGGAAAAGATGAAGGAGGAGATAGATCAGGCGGTGGATGCATGCATCCCATGCAAAATAAACAAAACACCGCTGAAGGCAAATTTTGGCGTGATCGGCGAATTTCTTCTTCATGAGGGGATGTTTGAGTTCATACACATTGATCATGTGGGACCTTTCCGAGAATCGAAGGAAGGTTACAAATACCTCCTTACTGCTATTGACAGGTCCACCAATTATGTGTGGATCATCCCTTTCAAAGACGTTACTGGCAAGACGACTGCAGAAGCGCTGATCGATAGGATCATCTCACAGATCGGAGTACCAAGAAAGATATGTTCTGATCGAGGCTCGGACTTTAATAACGATGTCACACATGTTCACACACACACACACACATAAACAAATACACACACACACATTAAAACACATACACACACACGCACACACATACACACAGACACGTAGCTATAGAGAGGGGAGAGAGAGAGAGAGAGATCGAGAGAGCCAGAGAGAAATCGAGAGAGAGATAGAGAGAGAGAGAGAGAGAAAGAGAGAGAGAGATCAGTACTGAGATCGATATCGAGAGAGAGAGAGAGAGAGAGAGAGAGAGAGAGCTCGAGAGAGAGAGAATGAGAGAGAGCTGAGAGAGAGAAAGATCGATATCGAGAGAGAGAGAGAGAGAGAGAGCTGAGAGAGAGAGAGAGAAATGAGAGAGATCGAGAGAGATCGAGAGAGAGAGAGAGAGAGAGAGCCTCGAGAGAGAGAGAGAGAGAGAGAGAGAGATAGATAGATGAGATATCGACTAATGTCAGAAAAAAGGAGCTTCTGATTTCGTCAACCAAGGAAGTCTGTGGGTAAAGTATTAACCCGATGCCCAGCTAAGCCGTGATGTTTGCACGGAAGGGACTGATACAGGCGATACCAAAGCTCCCTAGTACCAGGCGGGGCCAGGGCTCGTTCCATAAGCGCCCCTTGCAGAACGAGCTCCCACCTCCATTACAGAGGGCCCAGTAAGCAGATGGAGTTTCGAGACTGTCGACAGTCTAGTATAAACCGACAGAGCACTGTGTGTTTTATTCCGGGCTCAACAAGCGAGAAAGGGCACCCTGAGGGAACAGGATTGTGCTTCCCGTCGCTATTTCGGCATGTGACTTATAGTCGTATGGCTAGGCACACAAAAGGCACAGATAGATAGATAGATAGATAGATAGATAGATAGATAGATAGATAGATAGATAGACTAGACTAGATAGATAGATAGATAGATAGATAGATAGATAGATAGATAGATAGATAGATAGGTAGATAGATAGATAGATAGATAGATAGATAGAGAGAGAGAATACTAATTTCATGTCTTCGAAATCCTTAATAAACTAGCGCTCAACTGAATAATTATAACTATAGCTAGGTTTCCACCTTATAATTAGATAAAAAGTACTATAAAGGTATAACTTACTAAGCTATACTTTTCACGAGGACGTTCACTGAGTTTAATTGTAAAATTGCTCTCTTAATAAAATCGAAGAAGCTGACAAGCCACCTAGGCCTGAAAACATTGGTGTGGTGGCTGGGTACACCCCTTTTCAATATACAACTATTGCGAGTTGTGTTATTGGCGCTGTATCGTGCTAAATTTATGCCAGAAAATTCAATTGCGATATTGAAAGCGGAAAAACAATATTGGATGACTTCTAGGGCTTGTGTAGATTGGTTAGCATACAGAAGCAGGTTAGACAAAACCGATATTAAACACGCATTCGGCAAATGCGGGTATATCAACAACAACGGCAACCGCGAGTGGATTAATAACGGCAAATGCGGGTATATCAACAACCACGTTGGCAACGAGCGATAAAATAACAACAGCGCTAGGCAAACCATTATCATAGGCAACTCAACAAAAGGAGTAGGAGTAACTGGGGGCTTAGAATATATATGGAACAGACGGAAATACGAATGGACCACATATTCAAGCATTCGTTCATACATCAATTTACCCCACATTTCAATTATTGAATTATAGTCAGGACAATATTGCTTTAAGTTTTGATAGTTATTGGGAGGGGGGTGGCTGGAAATCAAGCAACATAAACTCCAACTTTCAAATATACAAGATAAGCAACAAACTCGCCTTTAATTACAATCAGGAGTATCACTTGGAGGAGCCATAGCATTTAGCGAGGACACATAAGCAATACGGGAGATTTAAGCATCACAACAACATCCAGCGGATTTTAACATTAAGAAAAAGACCAAGTTCTACTTATGACCCACAAATATATAGGAAATCAGGAGGATATTCAAATTATGGAGTAGTCTGCGCATCTCAGGGAATTCTACATGCTTGGACTACTTCAAACTCTTCAGGTGAGCCGTCTGGCAGTTATAATTATGTTCCACTTAATGGTGCTTTGACAAACTCATCTGACAGGAGGCTAAAATCAGATATTAAAACATGAGACTGCGGGGATTGTTGTGAGAAACTAATGAAAATAAATTGTTGTTCATATTATTTGAAATCAGACGAAAAGAAAGAACAAAAGAACCACGGATTTATTGCTGATGAAGTTAAAAAAATATTTCCTGAATTTGTATCTGAAAGTGGAATGAAAGCAGATGATGGAAATGGAAATCTTGAAAGCATAACATATACAAGTTTTATACCAATATTAGTCAGTGCTTTTCAACACATGGCGGAAAAGGTAGTTAATTTAGAAAAAGAAAATAAACTTTTACTTAATATACTACAAGACCCAACCAACCAATTAGCAGAAATACAAGCAGTCGTTTTTTCAAATGTCAAACAATAATACAACTAGACTTCACAGACCACCACCTATTATGGATATGGATGGCGAACTAACTCCCGAGTTAAAGTCTCGTGTTTCGGATATTGAACTAAAGACAGAAGAGAAAAAAATTGACAATGAAATTGAGAACGAATGGAATTGCTGTATGTCAAATAAGAAAGCCGATAGCAGAATGATTAAATATTTATTTCAAATGGGTGTCATCATTGCCATTATAACCCTTTGTATAGTTAGGCTATCTGAAAAGAACTTGCCTTGTGAGGTTGCTAATACTTACGTCGGAATCCTAACATTACTTATAGGCATATGCCTTCCTTCACCAAGTTCTGGAGGTGGTAAGAAGTAAATCACAAATTATCACATTCATATATATGTGTCATATGCCATCTATTATCACCCGCGCACATTAAAGGCAGTGCCTCATCAAAACTACGACACATATTATTTCCGTTATTTATGAAAACACACTTAAAACCAGATCAAGTTGATCATTTTTCGTCCTCCTCCTCCCGTGTAGGCAGGTGGTAAGGGATTACCATATGCTCCTCCTCCTCCCGTCTCTTCTTGTTCAAATCCTCCTTCATCTTCGTCTCCTCCATATCTTCCTTCATCATCCCAGCCCTCTTCTACTCCTCCTCCTACTCCTTCATCTCCTCCTCCTCCTCCTCCTTCATTCAGTCCTCTTCCTCCTCCTCCTCCTGCTTCTTCTTCTTCTCTTCTTTGTTTTGCCTCCGAGAATTCACTCACTTCGGCGGTCTCTGTCGACATGATGTCGTAGTAGTAATTAACAGGAGGACAGTGTCAGCTCCTATGTTTGGCTTTTGTTCGTTTGTGTTCTGTTCCTCCTTCAGTCGATTGACTAGTGAAGAGAGAAACTAATAGAGAGGGTAGAGTGAGATTCCCTGTCCTCTATGAAACACTGTTTGTATGTTTGTTTTTGTTTGAGAAAAATAGTTTTTGAGACTTTCTCCGATTTCTTGTTCTCTTTACTCAAATTACTTTCTCCTCCTTCTTTTCTATATTGTATCTAGTATGAGGCACTTGGACCTACACACAGATAGTAATAGAGAAACTAGAGAAGCTCTCCTTGAGAAGTCGACAGTCGGTCGGATAGGTTCTCAGACCTACCTTTAGAAAACGATCAGAGAGTTGCAAAAATACTCTGACGTATGTGTGAGATAATGCAGATAAATGCACAAACTAGGAGGGTAGAGTGTTGTGCTCCTGTCCCTATGCTTGTTTGTGTTTTGTGTGTGTTCCTTCACTCTTCTGTCCACCTCCTTCTTCTTGGTCTCTGTGTGAGAACAGCAAGAACGACAGAGAGTTTGTATCTGATGTCTCCTTGTGAGCACACAGATACTGATTGGGCTAGAGGGTACGAGACACCTGCTTGAGACCAATCAAATTATTTGTTTTGTGAAAGAGTTATGAGGGAGCTGTGTTGGAGTATTTGTTTTCGTCTGACGTCCCCGTGTGAGACAGGTCAGTGAAAATTCACTCTGTTGCCTGTGTGGCAAAGCAGAAAGAAATCACCCTAGTAAATGTAATGCCCCCAACGATAGCTCGTAAAAAGTCGGTAATACAACCAAACACAGTCCTCAAAAGATGAGAATGATGTCTCGTTATATTAGCTCAGTGAAGCCAAAAAGGAAAACGGCAACAGACCAGGAATAAAATGGCATCAGGTCCAATCCGGGCAAATAATACTGAAAAACAAGCTGGTGCACCTGTCACCAGGAAAAGGTACTTTTTACCGGCTATCCGGGGGGTGATGCCTACAGTGCAGCCATATATAAATTCATGATAAGGGAAAAGTCCTTAGTGAGTGGTTTGACTTTTTTGAATTTATTATTTACGCATAGGATTCCTCATATATTTCTTGACATATTTCACTATGGTGAGCATATGCTTATCTTTAATAGTTTTTGAGAAATCTGTAATTGAAGTTGTGAAAAAAAGCACCATTACGTGTGGAAAAAAAATCGGGAAAGGACAGGTCGGGAGCAATTTTTTTTCTATATCAATGTGGTTAAAAAATGATTTACAACCACGATTATGATTAAAGAATCTGTCTTTGTTTGTTATTTTATTAGCTTTTGAACTATGAAACGTTGTACTACTGGCAATACGTCTTAATAAATGATTTGATCGAATTTCGGAAAATTTTCAACATCTCTGAGAAACACAGTGTCGGCCGGAAAACAGTCCCTCAAGGGCAGATGAAAAAGCAAACAAAAATTTATTATGAAAAGAATTACTGCTCCTATAGCTCATAAACAAGTTGGGGGGGTTCAACTACACTATAGCTTGAATTCTGGGGGAAGGGGAGCTAAAAAACACATGAAACCTAGATGAAAACTAGTCAAAACCTTTTTGACATTCCGACATCTAGGACTTACCTGCCTCAGGAATGAAGCAGGCACATCCCTATTTCAATATTTTTGTATCTAAGTATATGTCAAGGAGACATGATTACAACAAAAAAACTGTAGGAGCAAGGTCCAGGAAAAAATGTACAGGCATGTGTAGGTCAGACAGGTGAAGTTGTGAAAACACACTTTTTGGTTTGTAGCTTCTAGGCAAAATAAACAAAAATCCTTTGGTGGAGCTTTAATTTATGATAATAAAAGATTATTCCAATACTTGAAAGTCTTAAAACTGATGAATACTAAGATGTATATGTCCCCAAAACTTAAAAAAATACAGGTTTTGTGATTTTAAATTTTTGTCTTCTACAGATATTAACAGATTACACAAAGTTGGAGAAATACGTTTAATAATAATACAAAACGACTTATCTATTCACCTGTGTAAGAAATAACTCTCAAGCTACAAAATATTAGATTTTCATGTTTCGACAAGGAAAAAATAGTTGATTTTCTACTAGCTAGTTTGTAGCCTACAAGTAAAAGTATCAAAAGATATTTTGTACAAGTGATGAAAAACACTCAAGTTAATATGTATATACTTAGATAGCTATGATATGCTTTCTGCTAAAAGATATCTGATGCACTCAGGGAACCCTCCCCTCTGAGCTTTTTCCTAGGTTGGCCGGGCCAGGACAAAACACCGTGGAAGCCGGGGAATTTCATTGCATTTTTTCAGCAAAAATGGTGTCAAAAAGGTAGAAAAATATCGTTCGTTTGTAAAGGGAACTTGATGTACAACAGTACGGTTTTGAACAATATCTTCCTATTGCCATGCCATATGAGCCTATAATAAGGAAAAGTAGCTACTATCACTCTGTACAACTTTATTTAAGTTGTATCTATTGTTGTGTATGGGAACAAAATGGTGGGACGCCTATCGTTTGCTATACGAGAATCATCAACAAATCATGTTTTCCTAGTTAAATATCATACTTATGAGGGTGCCGCACCATACTTTTAAAAGAAATGACGAATAATAAAGATCAAAAAAATCATGTGTGAAAATTCTTCAAGTTAAAATTTGAAATTTAAATTTTTTTAAATTAATTTTTTTTGAATTTTATTTTACTAAAGACTCCGGCTGATTTAGATCTTTCAAACAAAAAAACCGCACTGAAAAAGCTTTGGCTGCGATAGGCGTCCCACCCCACTAAATCCCCTCAATTTACATATGGCTCCCCCCAGTCAAGCTACGCCTGGTCGACGAGAAGAGGATTAGGTCCTACGCACCCCCTATCCTATGTTGAGTAACATTATGTATGTGACGCAGGTACAGTATGGTCATAATAAACATATAATATTGATATATATATATATATATGATCACGTAAGTAGTCATAATATATAAAAATAAAATATATGATAATGTACCCATCTGACCTATCGAAAGGTATGATCAACTTGAACTATTGAATACTTATCTATCTGGTAGTATGAATTTATAAATTTGACTGCGCTTCCCGTGGAGGGGTATAAAATGAATACAAAATAATATGATATATATGGACAAAAACACAATATCTGTAATTATCGGCCTGTCTGGTACATCCGGCTGGTCTGACGTACTTCCGTGTTGTTCCACATTCCCATGTGGCACGTTCACCGATCAGCCGGACTCCATGTCGGCTTCTTATAGATTTTTATGTATATAATTGTATAGGGATAGGCATTGAAGCGAAGCGAGCTGAAAGAACGAGAGCTTTGCGGGGGGAACGGGCTATTCCGCCGCTAATGCCCCTTTCCGGCACTGGCCCCCGGGGCTCATTTCCTGTTCCGCCAACCTGGGGCAGGTCATTCATGACCACCGGGCCCGGTATACTGTCTGTTCCGTCGGCACTTAGCTATTCACTCACCTGTACAACTTATGCGTGATATGCGAGGAAATTATTATATTGCATACCCCGGGAATATAAACGAAATCCAAGATGATAAACCTTTCCTTGAGAGATCTAATACGAGAATTGATCGGATTTTATCTTGAATTTGGCGCAATTTTCTCTACTAAGCACAACGGGGATTTTTCCAGCCAGGTAATTGAAGTTTTCTACCGTAAAATGTATTTTGGTGAATACATCCGCGATATTTTCCTCCGTTGGAACCCGGAATAGTTTGACCCTTCCTTCTCTCACGAGTTGTGCTAGTAGGTGGTACCAAACCTCTATGTGTTTGGTCCTAGCTTCCCCTAGCCCTCTCTCCGATAATAATATCGTTCCTTCTTTATCCTCGAAGAGAGTGGTAGGACCTTCAAGATTTATTCCGATATCCCGTAAAGTTTGTTGCAATGCGAGAAGTTCTCTGACTGCTTCATTAGCTGAAAACAGTTTCTGACTCAAATGTAGATTGAGCTATCACGGATTGTAGTTTAGAAAACAATGAAATTGGCGTCCCGTTGAATAAATAGACGTATCCCGACCTTGATTTTCGCTAGTTCTTATCCCCCGCAAAATCCGAGTCTACAAATCCAACTACTGGTTGTTCCGCGATAATCCTATCTACATTAGCGAGAACTGGCACACTGAACATGTCCATTCCGGGTATTGTGGGTCTCCCAGTAATATCATCGATTGCATTGATCGCAGCGCAAGATTCTAAGTTGGGTTTCCAGGATTCCGGAGTTTTAGGGACTGAGAAATTAGTTTCCAGTAACTTCCGTAAATTCCGATCCCCTCTCCTGAATAATAGCGCTCGCGGAGTCAAAAGCCATAAGAATATTATGTGGACCATACTAGCATAAGATATCTCCTGATTACGGACCTGAGACTTAGCTGCTATACTCAAAGGGCATATGAGGAGTGGCCGGGTGTGGACGGCCAGAAATATGAGCATTCCTATGAGGCATCTAAGGTCATAGCGTAATTGGCGATGGTCCTTCTTCAAGGGAGCGGGGTTATCGGAAGTGAATGGCGTTTTAGCCGGTATCTCCTTCATATAACCCAACTCCTCTAAGATCAACAACTCATATTTACGCTGATGCAAAGCAATCCCCTTTTCGGTCTGGATGATCTGAATATTTTTAAATTCAGTAGAATTGCCTAGGTCCTTGCACCGAAAGCCTCTCTTTCGAACAGTTTCACCATCCTGATGTGTTTTTCTTGAGATGCAGCGTGACAGCCATCATCAACATGAAAAGACACCAGTTGGGTAGTTTGTGGACTACTCCCATGTTTTACGAAAGAGGCCCTGTCTAGCGTGAGAGGCTTGAATTCGTGTTCAGTAATGAGCTCCCCAGACAGCACGTCGTACCAAAGACGCGACGGTCCCCCATGATCAGACATCCGGCACTGATCAATATAAGTTGTTTCCGTAGATAACACTTAATCGGACAGACACTTCTGTAGATCACAATAAAAGCTTTAATGACACTGAAAGACTGGATTCCGTACCATAGTCGTTTCTGTAAACAACTTGTCTTGTACACAACCTGGTGTATGAAATTGTGATAAAGGTAATAGTAAAACAATATCACTTATGAAACCGGAATAGAGTAGTCAGTGTATTATATGATAAGCAGTATAAGAACAATAAGTCTGGAACGTAGCAATGAAAACCAGGAATAACACAAACACCGAAATATTAGTATGTTTACGATAACAGTGACACAACCAAATATTGAGGTGGTTGAATTGTATGGTGTATATAATCAAAGCATAGAACAGCGTAAAGGATTCCAGTCAGATAAATGCCAGTCAGACAAGAAGTCATGATAGCATCCGCACATATCGGTCTGACTGTTTTCCGTTACTCGGATAATTCCAGGTATGTAAAATAGGCAATACTTAGCATTATTTAATAACTATATCCAAACATGTGGCAAATATGTTGGCAGATGCGGTAACTATGAAGGATATTGAGTCCTATCGTGTGTATATATGTAGTATGCCATGTAGTGGTATAATGCCCCCCCCGGACTCTATATCCGTTGTTCAATGAATGACAACAAAAGTCGTTAACCAAACCATCGATACGAAGTCAAGGGCCGCATTACAGTGAAATGTATTACAGAAATACTTGAACTGTGTGGCGGTGCGCGTTATAAGACACCTGAAGTATATGTCACTCACTCAACGTGAATGTCCGATAGGAATGGCCGCCTAATATGTTAATCACTACAATGTTAACGAAGTCAACCGTACAGCGAGGCGAACAAGGTAGAGTCCAGGACGTAGATAGCATGCTTCCTCGATGGACGATGCGTTGATGGTCCCCCCCGTCATGAGTGTCCAAGCAACACAAAAATTCGCAAGCGCTTCCCGTAAGGGGTACAGTCCGAAAAAAATTTCAAAGAGTACCTATTCTAGGACAGGAAAGGGAGATAGACAAATTGAGCTATGCAGCGTTGTTCCTGCGCGTCTTCTTTTGTGTTTTTGCGTGCTTCGATGCAGAAGGTGCAGGTTCCGGTCGGGCTGGGACGGGTGCGGGGATGCTGTCCTCTTCGTCGTTCAAGTAGTCAGATAGCTTCACCATGAACTGCTCAACAAGGTTGTTGAACTGTGGCGCTGCTAACGGTTTGGTATACACGTCGGCTAAGTTCCCTGCGGACGGGATGTACCGTACTGTCACCTTGCGATCCCGCACTTGTTCAACGACGTAGTGGTGTCGCAATGCGAGGTGTCTCGCACGCGGGCCTCCCAAACCGTTCGTCGATGCCGTGATCGACCCGCGATTGTCAGCGTAGGTGACGGTCGGGGTGCTGACCGGGAATCCCAACTCGAGCATAAACGACTGCAAGGCTATAGTTGTCCGCGTCATCTGGGACAAGCTGATTGTCTCGGACTCCATCGTTGACAGCGCAACCGTAGACTGCCTTCGGGAACTCCAACTCACAGGTCCTGTCAGCATGTGGTGTTCACCATTACGCGATCTGCGCGTGAACTGACAGTTACCTAAATCCGAATCACTGTAGGACAGTAGCTCAACTGGTCGACGATCCGGCGTCACTGGAAAGAACAAACCATGTTCATGTCGGAGATTACGGTAGACACGCCCTACCATGGAGTAAGCGATGTCCGGCGCCTTATGTGCGTAGATGGACAACCTGTTTACAGCAAAAGAAATCTGCGGGCCAGATTAGCTCACCAATCAACTTCGGCAACGGCCACTGACGCAGAGGGCTGTCAGGGGACGCGGGGGCTGGCTCTTGCGCAGTCGCAGGGGTCGGCGTGGGGTTGCAGTTAATGTAGTTCCGGTCCTGTAGAAGTCCACGAATGTAGGCACGTTGATGAATCAACAAGCCAGATGGGAACCTTTTGAACTGTAGCCCAACAAAGACACGTACGTCGCCAAGGTCCTTGTATCGGAACTTCCCGTTGGCAAGGGCCTCCTTGAGTACGTTGAATTGCGACATATGCACGCAAAATACAAGCATATCATCGGTTTTCAAAAGTAACGCCCAAGGTAGAGACGTTGGGTCGTTGGCGAAGGCTGGTGGGAAGCTTCCACTCCCGTCCTTGAAATAGAAGACACAAGGATCGATCGTCGACTGGTGGTAGCCTAAAGAGCGTAGAAAAGTGACAACGTGATCATGCCATCTTGGTCCAGCTTGGGGTGACCCGTAAAGCGCCTTTTCCACCTTCCAGATCGCCTGTAGTTCATCAGCATTTTCAAATCCTTTAGGTGGGTAAGCAAAGACGATATCGACCATGTCGGCATGTACGTATGCCTGGCTGAAGTCAATTTGCTTGATTAGCGCATCTTGTGCCACCATGACTGAACACAACACCAAAAGTGAGAAATGATGAGCAACTGGGATAGATGTCTCGTACGGATTGAAGTGCTCGTAAGGGTTCATACGGTTTCCGTACAGGACGAGTCGCGATTTGTGCACGGTCGCCCCTGTAGACTCATTTTGTTTAATTGCATCGACGAAGCCACTAAAGACCGGTGTAACTTCAAGGCGTCGTGCCTCTGCACGCGTAGACCACTTCAAACAATTGGCAGCATACAAGCCTTGTACCTCCGCCATTCTCGCAGCTTAGATCTCTGTGTTGATGCCTGCCTTCTTCTCTGCTGAGCGAAGCACACGAGTAAATAAGCAGAAGGAGAGATTAGTTGCAGATGTGAGACCGAATCGGTTGACTTCGTCAGCCAGCTGAGCAATGTCGTCGTCTGAAGTCTCATCCTCTGAATTCTGAATAGCAAGCTTCACACTATGCGATGCGTGATTGTCAGGGCGTGGTTTAGAGTTACAAGGTTTGTTCGAATGCAAAGCACTGCAATGGGTACCTCGAGCCGCAGCAATAACAGCGAATGTACCTCCTGCCCATACAACATTTGTTGATGCCATAAAGACAGATGAGTCTACAGGTCAGGAGAAAAACAAATCGCGACTAGTAGCTTTAGGAAATAGGATGAAAGAATACATTCATTACAATCCATATGAATGCTCTTCCCCCACCGCCCAACCACCGGCTGCTGTTCTACGACAGTCCCCGCGCGCGGATCAGAGTGCACCACCGGCTGCTGTTCTACGACAGTCCCCGCGCGCGGATCAGAACCGGCTGCTGTTCTACGACAGTCCCCGCGCGCGGGTCAGCGTGCACCACCGGCTGTTGTTCTACGACAGTCCCCGCGCGTAATGGTGTTTGAGTGCTAAGTGGCGTGTGCGATCAGTGGCCATGCCGTTCGTTGCTTCAGGACCGACCCTCGGTTGTCGTTATTGATAGTTGATGGCGTCGGCAACGGAATTCCAACGTCCTTGCACATATGCAATATCGCGATTGCTGTTCGGCATGTCGTTGAGTTGGCGATCGTTTCAGCATCCTGAGTCGATAGTGCGACTGTGGGTTGGCGCTTCGAACTCCATGCGATGGGCCCAGTCGTCATGTGCAGTTGGCCGGTTCTTGATCGTCGCGTGTACTTACATGCGCCCAAGTTGGCATCCGAATACGATATAAGCTCGAAGCTGCGGGTCCGAAATGGGAAGAAAATCCCTCTAGGTGTTCGCAGAAATCTGAGGATGCGAGCTATTGCTGAGTACGCCACGTCAGGCTCCTTTGATGCGAGTACCGCCGCGTGGTTGACCGCGTAGGTGATGGCCGGTTGAGTCTGAGTCGCAGGCCAGAGAAGGGCGCCAAGCAAGCGAGGGAGCGAGAAACGCCGAAGCATAGCTTCTTTGCTGGCTGGGGGAGGGTCAGTCGTCGCTGTAGGGGCAGCGACTGGCTTGACTTCTTGGAAGTTGAAATCCCTAAGCATGCCCTTAATGTATTCATGCTGATGTATGACTATGCCCTCTGAAGTCCTAACAAACTGCAAGCCACAAAATGTTTTGACTTGTCCTAGGTCCTTCACTCTAAATGAATGTTTCAGTTTGGTGAACAGGGCATTGTGCTCGTCTTTGGTATTATGAAACACGAGCAAGTTATCAGTGCGCACGAGTAGATAGGGGGGTAGTTTCTGTCTGCCTGAGACTGAAGGTAGGAAGAAAATGCATGGGTCTAATGTTGACTGTTTATATCCTATACTTCTCACATTAGTAGACACATGGTCAAACCACCTTCGCCCTGCCTGGGGGGTTCCGTACAGTGCTTTCTTCAACAATAGAATCATTGAAGGGTCGCTTTTGTTTTCGTACCCCTTAGGCGGAAAGGCGAAGGCAATGTCCTTCATATCTGCATGGGAATAGGCTTGTGAAAAGTCGAGGTGAGAGATCATGAGGTCATTGAATGCAGCATAAGATACTAGTAGCAAAAGAAACGTACGTGGTAGAACGAGTACGGGCTGGCGAAGTGATCGTACGACACGTTTCGACGAAGGACAATCTGGCGGACATGCTGACGAAGTCACTACCGACGCCACGTTTCTTGGAACTAGTCGCACAGTTTACGGTGTTGCTCAAGGACGCTTTACCGCAGTTTGAGGTTTAATGCCTCTAGCTTACAGACACTTAGGATGAATTTATTCAACAGACTTGCTACACCGCTGCAAGGACCTGCATCCTTTGATGCTTACGAATTTTTTTTTTCATTTTTAGTGTTAATGCAACATTAACATGTATCATACTTCATCATCATGAATCGCTAGTTTACATATAGTTTCATATGGCCAATCATGTTAGTAACTTGAAGATAATATACATATACATATATGTTATGCCGAGGGGGAGAGTAAGCAATAATATTTACTAAATATATTGTTACCTTTTATGGTCAATTTCACGACATAACATTTATATTTGACCGGATCATATTCATTACCATTTTCATATTTCGTATCATAATTATTATTCGTTACGTTGATATTACCGTTATTCACAATTAGTTGCCAGTTAGTATAGATTGGCCCATACTGAATCATCACTTGAATTTCTGACCACAAGATCAGTATATAAATTTGTGGTATTTATTTCACTATAAATTTATGGTAAATTAGATTGAGTTTCAGTCATTGGTTCTAACCATTGATTAAAATTGTTCCTTCAACCTTTGATCAAAGTGCCTCAGCGCAAACGATTATTCAAGTATCCGGAGACTAATGTCTATTAGTGTACTTACTAGACAGAGAGAGCCAGACCTGAAGACCGCATGTTGGAGGTGGTTCGCGGGCTTGCAGTGTAAGGCACAGATGGAGAACAGAGACTGCTCTTTCAATCATGATAGGCAGAACCCAACAGCAAGGGCAAATTTTCTGAGCAGGACGGAAGGCAAGGAACCGGGCCTTTTCAACATGCTTCAGATTGCCGCTGCGAACGAAGGTTGGTACGCCAATATGTGTGACGATGAGGAGTTACGACAGGCGATCATTCCCTATGTGGAGAGGATGAAGGAGAAGAAGGAGGAAAGGGAGAGACAAAAGAACCTAAAGGCCTCTCAAAGAGGACGAGGAGGAGGAGCAGGAGCAGGAGGATGAGGAGGAGGAGCAGGAGGAGGACGAGGAGGAGGAACATGGAGAGGAGCCTCGAGGTGGCAAGGAACCCCTCAGAGAGGAAAAGGAGAAGGTCGGGGATATACCCCTTATGGAGAGAGAGCTGTTCGAGCTCCAGCCCCCCCACCAAGAGGAGGAGGCTCATGGGCAAGCTCCAACCCGAATTTCGGTCGAGCTCAGGCCTACAACACTGCCTCGGAGACCGATACGTCATCCCACCCGGACACTACTCAAGGTAATCGTTTCGAGGTGGTGGAATGACTGGAGGGGGGAAGAAGAGAGGAAGGAGAAGACTGTGAAGTTTAACTCTAAAGTCACAGTGCTTTCTAATGCTGTTGTGCAGAATGGGCCAACGCTTCCTCAATCTGAATACAAAGATGTGGGTACACAGAGACTGCAGCCCCAAGGTAGTCTCATACCCGTTCATACATCACGGTTACCAATGATAACTGATGCAAATAGGAAGGCGAGACTTGCGATGGAGGCGAGGAGGCCAATGGCAGACGTATCGCCTCGGCCAAGCAAACAACCACGAACAGACTCAATGTCTACGATCGCGGCGGGTAGCGAGCAAAAAGACAATGTGTGTACTCAAGTACCACAAGACAATGTCGCTCACATACTAGTAAACGCACCAGTACCGCAGAATAATAACAATGTTAATGAGGTGAAGCAGGAGGAGAAGAAGGAGGAGTTGAAAAACTTAGAGACAAGACTCCAAAATTTGGAACGTAAAGTTCTTGTTCTCGCAGTCAATATACACAGGCCCGATGCTCTGTGTTATACGGAACTTTATTGTGAAACATTGAAGACAATATTAAAAGTTGGTAATGATACGATGGCGAATATTAATATTGTCGGCCGGAAGTTTTTAAATCGATACCGGGACTGGGTGGACGGAAATATGAAAAATTCGACTGGCACTCTGAAGGGAGTGCGTAGCCGGACGGTCATCACGGGAATCATCACGCTGACCTTTAAATTAAAATCCGCACGAGTATACCGCATGGACCTCTATGTCGTCCCCGGTTACCACGGGTCATTATTACTATCGTATGACCAATTGGCTACGATGGGGGCTGTGATTGATTGCACCGCACGGCGAGTGATATATGGAGTAAAAAGAGGAGAAAAGAACGATATTGATCCCTTCAACGCTACTGACTCTTATGAGGCTTATGAGCTGATTCTAGCGACGGATCACAAAAAGATGGCCATCGCACATGAGGCACTTGAGGTGTACGTTCACCCCCATGTCGTAAGACCGGATGAGCTGTCCTGGACCGACAATTGGGAATCCCAAGTGTGCACTGTCACAGTTCCGACATGCCATTGGGACAAAAAGTCTATTAATGACTAGTTTTATTACTGATTTCTGGGGTGACGAGCCGACGTGGCCGCGTTCACTAACTGAAGTGAAGAAATGCTTACGGACTTTATTCCAAAATAATAAGCCGTATACTATTATCCTGCCATATAATGAGAAGGCGATATGGGCGCAGGAAATAAGGGACCGGCTTATTGATCATCCTATACCGGTACCCTCTCGCAAGCAACAGCTAGTGATGGCTTGTCGTATGGGAACTCGTGAGCAGAGCAGTGCATACAAGCGGAAGCTCAGAGACCTCGACAAGTTGAAATTGATACCGCAAGCATTCACATGCTTTGATGGTTTTTACACCCGTAAAGCTCCTTTGCAATACGCGAGACTCATTGACATGCTGGTGGAGCTCGGTAAAGATGATGAGCCGGACACGGTTACGTATGAAAAGACGGGCCCAGATGATGTCTCGGAAGAGGACTTAGGCTTGGAGGAGGACAGAGAACCCCTCAAGCAACATAAGCGATGTCTGATGAAGATTTTCAAGAGGCGGCGCGGAAAATATTGGAAGAAGGAGTAGGCACGGAGAAGGAGAAGGAGCTTTTAAAAGCCAAATTAGAGGCAAACAAGGAAATTTTTGACCCTCCACATGCAGGTGGTGTCAAGCCTGAAGATTTCACTGCGGTTATTTACAAAATACCGGGTGCGGAGCCGTCACCGGCACCACGAAGGGCGAATTTGAGAAAACATGAGGCGAAGATAGCGGAGGAGCTAGCAAGATAGCTGCTCAATGAGGACTTTATTGAGAGATCAACATCCTCAATAGTCTCACAACCGAGAATAGTGCCGAAGCCAGGAGGAGAATGGCGCCTGACAGTTAACTATGCTCGTGTTAACAAGGTGCTGGAGGAAGAGAGAAATCCTCTCCCGACATTAGAAGAAGGAAGGAGAGTACTGCGGAATGCAAAATTCTATTCGGTCATTGACCTTAAGAATGGCTTCTGGCAGATACCACTGGAGGAAAAGTCCAGATGGCTGACGGCGTTTGTGGTGGGTATGGAAATATATCAATGGAAAGTGCTTCCGATGGGCCTCAAGCAAGCCCCAGGACTTTTCCAGAAGGCGATGCAGAAGATGTTGAGCAGTCAGTACGATGATTTGTCTGACGGAGGCTTTATGAGAAGGCGGGGAGAGAAGGCGGGAGAATATGCATTTTGCTATATCGATGACATTATCGTATACTCTAACACAATGGAGGAGCATATCGATCATTTATCCGATATATTCAGGCGCATCGGAGCTTTTGGCCTGAAGTGCAATCTAAAGAAGTGTCAACTTGCCAAGACGAGTGTGACATACTTAGGGTACGAGATCTCCCATAATCGAGTCTCGATATCCAAAGAGAAGAGGGAGGAGATTATGAATCGACCGATACCAAAGAACCGCACTGAATTGCACTCATTCCTTGCGATGGCGCAATACTATAGCCAGTTTATACCCGATTGGGGTGCAACACGGGCTAAGTTGGAGAAAATGATAGATTTTGGAGACTTTGAGAAGTGGGGCGAAGAGGCTTTGCAAGCGTTTCATGCGCTCAAAGATCTTATTTGTAAAGACCCGAAAGACGGAGGACTGGTGTTAACGATGCCCGACTTTACGAAACAATTCGTAGTCGATACAGACGCATCTAAGTTTGCGATTGGGGCTGTATTACAACAAGAGGATGAGGAGAAGAAATTACGCCCAATCATGTTTATTAGTAGGAAGTTGTGTGCGGCGGAGAGAAACTATTGCACAAGGCAAAGAGAGGCGTTAGCGGTGGTGTGGGCCCTCAAGAGGCTCAGAGAGTATTTGTGGGGAGGACCTCAATTTACTGTCAGAACTGATCATCATAACCTGTTATGGTTGATGAATCATGAACAGACTGGACGGCTGGCGCGGTGGCAAGCGTTCTTGTCTTGTTTCGATTTTACAATGGTCCATCTACCGGGAAAGCGAAAT